>JACAXG010000003.1:19592397-19867316 GCA_018881555.1 Amblyornis subalaris
GGCTTCGCCCTGCCAGGACCTGCCGGGCTCCATTCACGCCAACAAGTTTGGGAGAATGTTGAGTTCAATCGCGCCGGAGCCGCGATGGAGCGCAGCGCACTGCAGGTACCGCGCCGCCCCGCGCCCCCGCCCCGCCCCGCGCCCCCCGCCGCCGCGGAGCCCCCTCCCTCCCTCCCGCGCTCCCCTCCCGCCGCCCTCCTCCTCCTCCTCCTGCCCCTGCGCGGCGCGGCGCGGCGCGGCGCGGAGCCGGCGCTGATGCCGCTGCCGTGTTGTTGTTCCCCGCAGTGGGTCGGCGCCCCGTGCGGCTCGCACGGCCCCTACGTCTTCTACAGGGCGTTCCGCTTCCAGCGCCGCGGCGGCGGCCGGGCGCGGGTCCTCTCCCTCGGCGACTTCTTCTTCGTGCGGTGCCGCGCGGAGGAGCCCGCCTGCATCGCGGAGCTGCAGCTGCTCTGGGAGGAGCGCACCAGCCGGCAACTTCTCTCCAGCGCCAAACTTTATTTTCTCCCCGAGGACACCCCCCAGGGCAGGACCAGTGACCATGGCGAGGTGGTAAACGCGGCGCCGGCCCCCCCTTCCCCCGCGCCCGTCCCCACCTGCATGCCCGGGCTCGGCTCCCCCCTCTCCTGGCTCCCCCCACCCGCGTCCCCCTCCCCGCCGTGCGTGGCGGGGCAGCGCGGAGGGGCCGCGCCGTCGGGGCGCACCGGTGCGCGCTGCCCGGGAACTTGTGCGGGCGGGGGGGAGGAGGGAAGGGGTCGGGGTGCGGGGCGCCCCCGGCCCGGCGGGCAGCGGAGTGTGTGCGGGGCTCGCCCTGTCCTTCTCCGGCTTCCTTAACAAAAAAAAGCCAAAAAAAACCCCGAAAGACAAAACACACTGGAAAGCGGGGRAAAAAAAACACGTTGGGGGGATTTCGATATTGTTCGGGGCTTTTTTTAAGTATTCGATATGTTTAAGAGGGCGGAAATTACGAAATGGAGGCAGAGGGAGATCAAACGCTCTCGAGCTGGCAGGGACGTGTTGAATAAAGTGATAAATGACAGGTACGGGAATAATACATTCAAATAACTTGCAGATATGCCTGGGCGTATTTCGGAGCCGCCGCGCTCCCGGCGCAAACGCGCTGCGCGCCGGCACCCTCCGCCGGCGGCCGCGTAGCCCCGCGCAGCCCGGGATGGGGCCGCGCAGCCCCGCACCGCCCCGCCCCAGCCCCGAGCCCTCCCGTTATCTGCTTTTCAAATTCATTGCTTCAGCGCGGTCCGTGGTCTGGGGCGRGGGACGGGTGAGGTACCCAGGCAGAGCTGTGGGGATGGAGAGGGTCCCCGAGAGGGGCTGGAGACCAGGCGGGAGGGGGACGAGATGTTTTGGGGGAACTTCTGTCGGAGATGTCGTGRGAGGGGTGTGGGTCCAAGGGGGGGCTGTCCGCAGAGGCTGTTTTCGGAGGCACGCGTGGCTGTAGGTGCCGATGTAGCCGTGTACCCGCACAAACGCGTACGCAGCCGAGACGCGTTTCAGAGCCACCTTCGCTCGCTGCCACCTCTTCACTTTAATTTTCTGTGCGTGCCGCTGAGATAAGGGAGCCTTTTCCTAAGAATCAGAGAGATGACAGTGAGCAATGGATGCTCTGAAATTGCCCGTGGTGACTATTTAAAACTGTGCCTCTGTGTGTCTCGTGTGTGTGTAAAATGAAAGATATTTGGAAGGGAGGGGGGTGGGGAAAGGGACACAAATCATTTTAATACGCCTTAATGATCAGCTCATGTTACTGTGGTAGGAACATCAGAGAAAATTAATCCTACCATTACGAGTAAAACACTGCTCTGGTACGAGAGTTCTCAGCTGCATGTACCTTCCTAATAATACGCACAATTTTATTTATTTTTACATGCAAACACCGCTAGTAATTAGCCGTGTGATTATACTTGTGCATTTCATTGGGGCTTTAACTGATGTCATTCTGCATTATTCAACCATATGAAAACAATTTTCAATTAAGATAATGGCACGCCTTGAAATTATGCAAATGCCGGTCGTATTGTGTAGAATAATTATGACAAATGTAAAGCAGGTAAAAAGTTTCCTAATGCAGTTGTGTTTTACACCCCGGTGATGTCATTTCCCCTCTGGCCTAAGTTAGTCATTCATTAGCAGAGTAGCAGCAGCAGCAGCAGCAACAGCAACAGCTCTGAGTGATACTTCTCTGGCAGGGAGCCTACAGAAACCGGCACTGAGAGCCAGGGCCTAGAGAGGGCAACATAACACTCCCATTAAGAAATGTACTTTGTTTTCACTTACTCCATTAACTTGTTTATAGACATAGGAATGATTTTTTATGATCGATTTTTAATAGTTTGGAACGATCTGAACGGCACTCGTGGATGTGCAGGCAGCCAAGAGACAAAAGGCTGGGTGCTGCCTGAGTGGGGGTAACCACTTTCATTGGGGTGCAGAGGTGGCTCTTTCCCCTAAGCACCCTGAGGTCCTGGTACCTTCAGTAAAGTACRTCCATATTCATACCCCAAGGGGCAGCAGGGCCACCTCTGGGGTTGCCGGGTTTCCTGACTCTGGACTGGGCTCGTTCTACGGGAGGAGATGCAGCTCTCGAGTCAGATGCGGCTTATACCCATCAGGGTGGACCTTATCTGTGGTATGGGACCGCTGACGGGGTCAAACACCTCGACTTGCATTTGGGGAGTGGGGATGGAGTGGTGCTTAAACATGTATTGCAAATCTGTGGTGTGGGAGGCAAAGGGTGATGGGGCGCTGGCTGTCAGTGAAATTGTTGGTGAGGGGAGCGCGTGGTCGAGTCGCAGGCTTGCGATCGAGCCCACCGGAGATTTAGGCACAGTCTCCAGCAGCTACCTGCGCTAGCGGCATGATTAATACAAGCAGCTGGCTGCCTGTTTTCTGTAATAGCAGCACTGACACTATGACAATATTCAGCTAGTGCCTGTGAGGAGGGAGGAGAAGCAAGGAGGTATGTAATGCTTCTGTTACTCAGAAATTTCTGATGGCGTATTTTATGTGATTGCCAAATGTTTGAGCTAATCAGCAATAAGTGTAAATATAAGTCTTTTTATAGCTAGCTGAATTCATCATCCAGATTTAAATATAACCCTGACTACTGCTAAAACCGGATGTTTCCATGCGCTGGGGCCCAGACCCAGGGAAGGTTCAAGCCCAGGTGTGCTTCCACCGCGGTACCCTTCCCTCCACCTAAGGCTCAGCATCCCCATCACTACAGTGGAGAAGCTCCCCTTCACCCCCAGGAGCTGGCCGGAGATTGTTTCCCTGGGAGTCTCAGTGAATGGTGAATGTGGGATGGGGCTGCTCACATGCAGCGGGTACGGGTGCTCCTGGCCCTGACGCTCGTTGCATCCGAAAGAAACGTGCATGGAGAGGCTGGGACCAGCTCCGGCATCACCCTCARACCAGGGGTCTTGCTGCACGGGAACAGTGGATGCATTTTTGTAAGAGCAGTGGTGCCTGTGGGGCCACTGCTAGGTGAACTAGAAGAGTTTTGCGCTAATTCGCTGAAAACTTTGTTGCTTCGTTTAAACCGGGRGGGGCCTGGGCATGCTGCCTCCCACCTCACCATTGAGCCCAAACACTGCAGCAGGTGCAGCACTGGTCAGAGAGCGTGAGCAGCCTTCTCTCTCTTCCCTCCAGCGGGGAAGAATTGATTCTCCTCCCTTCCTGGAGGGCCACCGCCAAAACAGAGAAAAGTGTCCTTTACTGGAGGAAGTCACCACCTTGCCTTGATTTTCTCATTGACTCGTGGTCCGACGCAGTCCCCTGTGTCACCTTCTACAGGGGTTGGGAAGACCTCCGTGACGGCAGGTGCCTCACAGAGGGCTCAGAGCAGGATGCTTGGGGAGCTCTGAGGATCCAGAGGGAGCAGCTCTAAGGGCACACGGTTGTGTTGAAACAGTTCCATGAGGTGCATGTGGAAAGCAGCCTCCCAGCTTTTCTGGCCCCCGAGTGTGAGAAGCTGTGTGCCGTCAGAAAGCATCTGCCCAGTCCCCTTGTGCAGCATCCTGGTCTTGTGGCATTCAGGGGCCATGAGGTGGGCTCAGCCCTCCAGTCCACAGGGTCTTGGCCAAACCCTCCTCCAGATCACTTCTCTCTGCTCCAAGGGGTAGTGTGGGGTTGTGGAACAACTGACCTTTGCAGAAGCAGTTGTAGAGCAAAATGCTTGTTACTGCTTTGTGTTTTCATGTTTTTAAAGGTGTTGACATTAATTAGACTAGGCTTAAAAATATATTTCAGAGTTGGTACTCATTAAATCCAGGGATGGTATTTGATGTGATGCATACAATTCCTAAAAAACCCCGAACATTTGYGTGGTATGACATTCCCTGCATTGCCCTGCAGTGTGGTGAATGCTGCTTCCATTGAGGCTGGACTGTCGATGGGGATCTGCCTTTGGTTCATTCATCAGCAGCGAAGTTTACTACGAACTCATGTTGATTTCATCTCTTCTCCCAAACTGGGGATCTGATGCAATGCTTTTCGCCTTGCAAATAATCCTTACTCATGCAAGTAATTTACATGAGTAAGCGTTGCTCATAGAGAGGAGAGGAGAGAGCTAGTTTCCTGTAATTATTTCCCTAGAAGTATTTTGCATTTTCAGACTAATTGGGGGAAAGGAAAAAAAAGAAGTCACTCCATAAATGTGTGTCATTTATAATTGCAGAAGAGATTCTTCCAGAAAGTTAAGGGAGGCAGCGGGTTTGTTCTGTCTTCATTTTGGGACAGATGCTGACAGCATCCCTGGAAAGCGTGGTTCATTTTGTAGGGGCTCYCCCCATGTGGGGGTCCTACCCCAGTGCAGAAGGGCAGCATAGGCTGGCCCGGGCGTGGTGTCTTACACCAACAGTGCTTTATTGCCACCCCCCTAGGAAAATGTGCTACTCCCTTTGCACAGTAATAGATTTTTTTTTTTTTGACAGATGTAGGAATCTGTATGCTCTTATTTGAAATGAGAACAGCCCCGTTTTAGTCTCTACGGTGTGTGCCGTATGCTCGTATCTGTCAACACTGGTAATGGCAACACRTTTCAAACATGCAGATTATGATTATTAAAGGGTGCTTTAAAAATCATGCTAATAGCATCAATCTCCAATGTACACTTGCTCAAATTAATTCAGCTTTGGAAATCAGGCACACTGTAATAGCAGTGTTAGAGAAATGGCATTTGTCATAAAATATCGTGGGTTTGGTAATTGCATATCCACTCTGTATATTTTTATCTCTCTCGCCACCAGTAGCATATGCTGGCAAAGGAAAGAGAGGGCAATGGTATTACTCAGAGAAGCCACATGTTGCTAGCCATTAGCCAGCAATCTGGAATATCTGGTCATTTAAGGCAGATTTCCTTTTTTTTTTTTAATAATTTTTATTTTATTTCCTTTCCCCTTTTGCTCCCCTTCCCTGTGCATTCAGACTGTAAAATACACCCACTGCTTTCCAGAGTTGCTGTTCCCAGTCTGATCAGTGGCACTAAACATTAAACTCTTGTCTTTGGAGAATAATAGGCCTCACATGGTACACCCTCAAGCATGTTGAGATACTGTGCAGGCTGGAAAATAAAAATGTTCTAATTGTGTCTTTTAAATAAGCATAGGAGTGAATTAATTAGACTATATTTTGTCTTTAGTTGCTTAGTTACACAATAGTATTCCTAAGCGCAAGTAAGATAAATTGGCTCTTTTTGTGCTGCTTGTCCCTTAATCATAATTAGTGTATTGCTCAGGAGAGTAACGCATACATAGATTTTGCATTTTTAATAATATTCAAACAATATGCGAATGATATAGAAAGTATGTTCTGATTCAAGCTCTCGTATGCTTTTATTCGGGAAGAAGTTTCTACTGCTATGGGAGCAATATTTGCATTAGTTGCTCAGAGATGTAGTTCTGGGAAATACATAATTGAAATATTCTTGCAGTGCTTGTTCTGGCCCTTTCATTCGCGTTCAAAATAACAATGCCTTAAGTCTCTGAACAGTCATCCACTCTTGATTTAAGAGCTTTTTTCTTTGTGTGCGTGTGTGTGTTTGTGCGTGTRCAGTGTGGGCTCACACCCAGCGTTAACCCTGCACAGCCTAGACGCTCGCGTGATTCATAGTGTCGGATCAAGTTGAGCTTTTTATTTGTAGCTAAAATGCAGTCAGAAGGTCAGATGAACATCGGCATTTTATGGCATTAATCCAATGACCTTAATGCTTGGCAGGCGTCCATGTTTCTATGCGAAGGTGCCAGGGTTATAGATAATAAAAGAGTTTGTTTTCATTTTCTGGATATTTTAATCTTACTTTGCAAAGCATAGMCTCGGGTTTGGGGGGCTTCGGGCTACTCCTGGGGGCCAGAACTTTAATGTCTTGCTGGGTTGTTGAACGTTAGCTGCTAATGATGGGCAGATTGATACAGATACTGAACAATGGAAGGTTCTGGCAAGAAACCCCCTAGACATGCTCAGTGGATGTATGTGAAAATTGGCTCCATTGTTCTGCTGTATGAAAAGCAAGTAAATTATTTACAGATATTTGCTAATTAAAGCACATATTGTTTTACCAGCACAATAGAACACAATATAACAAAAGACAAAAGAATAAGCTTGCATAATTTAAACCTGCTAATGCCATGTACTCCTTGTTAAGAAAAATATAATTATGTAATCTACGAGGAAAGCTTTTCGTACTGTAACTGTAGTAGACAAAATTAGGAATGAATTGCTTGTCAACTTGCCTAAACTAAAACAGCTCTTCGAGATCTGTGAGCTATCTGACGGGAAAACATTTTGACTGAAGCCTATTTTCTCTTTGGTCAGAACTTCTATCTGCAGTGACAGATATAAATTCAATTTGAACCTCTGCTTGGGAGCGGGAGGAGGGAGAAAAAAACACCCCAGTTACAAAGGAGGAGGCTCAGAGTAGAAATGTCATGTCTAACTGCTCACAGCTGTCCCTCTATGCACCCTATCTTCACCCCACTTCTGGCCCAGGTGTAYCAGTACCCCACAAAGCATCCTGCAGAGTTACGGTGCTGCTCTGCCCCAGGTCATTTTGCGTGTCTCACTTTGGAGTTACTGAGTCATGTGGAAAATGCTGCTTGCTAATACAAGGGAAAGCAAAAACCATAGGACTTAACGCGCTTCACCCGTATCCTTTACCTTGGTCTCCTCTCTTGGTTTTGGACCCTGGCAGAAGGGATGAACACATCAGTGTAAGTTTCAGACAGCTCTGTGCAGCTGTGCTTAGGCTGGGGAAATACCTGTCACCTGAATTTAACAAGATCATTATAGCCCTTTAAAGTAATTAGGAAAGGATTAACAAATGAAAGGTTCTGCCTTGGCCTCTTTAAAATTCTCTGATGTGCCAGGTRAATTCCTGATCTATGCGGTTTCCCTTCTTGGAGCTCTCCCCACAGATTCATGGGTGAAGAGCAGTTGTCTCTGTAGGTCCCTGCATGCAGGCACCTCCAGGGAGCAGGTCCGGACCCCGGTGGTCAGTTGTGCTCCACAGATCCTTTGGGACACCTCTATCTGCCCTGGGCTTGGGGATGCATGAAGAGATGGCAGCAAATGAGGCACTTGGGGCAGGAACAGGGGAAAAGAAAGCTGCCCCAGTCTGTGCAAAGCTCTGGAGCCTCTTGTGAGGCTTCCCTGTCATTCAGTGATCCACCTGCAGAACAGGAGCAGCAGTTTCCACCTGGCAGAGCTGTGCCCTGATTCCCAGGTCTGCAGCGTGCTTACAAGGGTTCTGCTGGAAGAATAGCTTGTAATAGGGGAGTGTATGGCAGGACAGTCCTTCGTGTGCCTTGTAGGAACGCTGAACAGGGCATGTCCAAGAGCCAAGCGTTTTCTACCACACAGCCACAGTTTTTTAGCCAGTTTGTGATCCTACAGTCTTAAAAACTGCCGTGTATATTCCCAGCCCACAGCAAGCAGCAGGGAGACAAGACCTTACTCTAGAGAGCTAAGCAGTCCTGTACAAATGTTCTCTGACTCTTTAGGGCTGGATATGGTCCCTGAAGGAGGTGCTGCTTGTAGGAAATTACTCTGGAGACCTGGGTTCAGGTTCCTGAGTGACTTCTGGTGAGTAGGTTAGGGCTGAATTGAGATGACCTGGTTTCTGCTGCTGTCACAGAGCCCTGGTAGCATGTATATGGCAGAGAAGAGCTCTGGACTGAAGACTGTGATCAGGGCCTTTTGGGTTGTGCTGTCAAGTAAAGCTGATGGTACTTCCCTCAAACATCCAGGTAAATRCATCCCTACAGGAGAGGTGCTTTACTGGCAGCAAGCCCCCTCCTTCCCTTTTCCACATCTGCAACATGAAATTCTGCTTCTCAAAGGGGTCTAGAGCAGGGAATGGGATTTCTGGGGCAAGAACTGCYGTATTGTTACACATGGTACAGGAAAGTCCTTTTCACCTAAATGGCCGAAAAACCTAAAATACACATGGGATGTAAAACCAGCCCAGAATAAGAGAGGCCTTTATGCCTAGATGAAATACACAGTTCTGTTACCCCCAGTGAATGCAGTCCGTAAGACTCACACTGTATTTTTTGCTCCTGCGGATGAATGTGTTTTCATCAGCAATGTACTGGGTTGTAAAATATGCATCCCCAGCTATCTACTGTGCTAAAGATTTCATGGAAAAGGCTTGAAGATGCTTTCTAATGCAAATCATACTGATCAGATAAATGACATGCAGTGTCTCCTGTAATTATCAGCAAGAGTTTTTACAGTACATCTCCTGTTTCTCTCTAGGCCACATACTTGATGTTAGGAGACAGCCAAGCAGGTGTTTGACTCACTCGTGCCCTCCAGAATTCCTTAAATGACCTCTGGAAGCACTGGAGTGAAAACAGTCTCAGCACGTCAAAATTTTGAGATATCTCAGTTGCTGTAATTCTTTTAAGGCTGCCTCAATGTCTCTAAAATATAAATCTTTCCTAGTTATTGGCAGTGAGTAAGGGATTGTGACGTACCGTATGYGAGTGTGCGATCAAGATGTACGACCTCCCCGTGCTGCCCTGTGACTCGCTGCCTTGTAAGAGTTAATATTTCTTCTAAAAAATAATTATCTGCTTTAAACTATTATAACTACCTGACCTCTTTCCCTGAATGTAAGTATTTCAACCATCTGCTGAGTCAGGCAATATAGCATTCTGTGCTTGCACGAGGCTGTGATGGTTGCTTAGACAACAGTGACATAATATTTAAGCATAACGGCTCTCAAGAAGATGCTGTCCCCTTCTCCCTGGATGACTTCTCTGGAAATGCAAATCCAATATGCTCTTAAAAAAACAGGAGAAGGACGAGAAGGAGTTGTGTCACCATCTTTCTTAGCCATCTCCCCATTTTCTACTTGACAGGTGAAAGTATTGTACTTTGCTTAGAAGCCTTGTAAGACATGCTAAAATTACAGGCTGACTAGATAACCATTTCTATACAAGCGGAAAAAAGAGTGCCTCTTTCTATAGTCAGTGCTTATTTTAAGATTTAGACAACATTGTGTCTGGGACCATTGGTCCATTAGACCACTGACCTAAAAGGTCAGTGTCCTAAAAGGTCCTCCTGAGATAAATCTCATTCCTGAGCAGAGCTGAAATCTGTGCTGCTTGTTTTCTCATCTTRGTGTAGCAGGAAAAAACGGTAATTAAAGACTTAACCATGCAATGGAGACCTCATAAACATATCACTTCAGAGCATAGCTAATACACGATGAGTTGATTTTTGTATAGATAGAGATATATACGCACTGTTTGCAACGTGGGTGGTTTTTCATGTTTACACAGAGATATAATTATGAATGACATGAAGGTTATACAGCAGATTTCTTTAATTTCTAAAGGTTTGTTAGTCATGTGTCACTGTGTACCTGGTTTTTATTTTTTCAACATCTGTATTCCTTTGTCATCTCCTTGAAGAGGTTTCTCTGGAAGGGCTTTGGCAGTAGACAGTAGATGATAGCAAATGGGTACAGAGGCTCCTTTGACTGGCAGAGCCCTGCAGGTCCCAGAGCAACTTTTGTTGTGACTCAGGGCTTAACCAGAAAGGAAAAGGACCCTTTTGTCACCTGCTGCTCAAAAAAAAATAAAAACAAACCAAAAAACAAACCCCACAGTAGTTTGGGGCTGAGTGCTTGGAAAGATTGCTTAAGGATGTRTGAAAACTTGGCAAGGCGCATTGAAATTCCTGAGCTGGTGAGATAATTGGGTGACCTCTGTTTGGGTGGCATGGCGAAGGGGCAGATGACCTCTTGTGTTAGCAAACTGCCAAGATGTGGGGAAGACAGATGTGGAGCCACCCGTGGCTTGGGCTCCTCAGAAAACAGGGACTGGAGCCACCTGCCTTGCCTTGCTGGGTGACAGTGTTTGTATGATGAGGCACTGGGGTAGAAATGTCCCTAATGCAGTCCCACACTGGTGAGATCTGCGTTGGCAGCAGCACTTGGGGGAGGACTGCGGTCCAACCTGTGACCTCTGTGGTATTTGAGGAGTTGGGAAGGATGCGGACAATTCTGTCTGGATTGGGCCAAAAATGAGTGGCAAGAGAAGGAGCAGGTCTCTCTCGTCCCACTGTATGACGGACAGGGTGACCCCAGGCAGACCCTGAAATGTTTCAGGCAGTTTTTCTATTTCCCGCCTAAAAGTGAACTAGGCCACATTTCCCTGGTGCACTTGTGGTGCTTGATCCCTGGTGGTATGAGGGGAGGACAGGGCTTTGGAGGCCAGCCTGGTGCCCTTAGGTACGTGGCTGCCACGGGGGTGACCAGCTGTCCTGGGGGACAAAGCTGGTATGGAGATGATGGGGTGGCCCTGACAAAGGACYGTCGGCTGTGTGGGGGGTTCAGCCCACAGACCCTGTCATGGCGGAGGGACAGCCGGGACTCCTGTGTTTTGTATTAGTGCTGGGCCGCTCCCTGCTGCCATCCTGGGTGCCCCTTTGCACCCCTGTGGCTCTGTTTGGAGTCCTGGCGCCATTTTGCAGAGGGCTGAGAGGGACACGTGGTGGTCTCTTCGCAGGGTCTTTCCCTGGCCCCTCACATCACCCTGGGGATACTGAACACCCCATGTTCCCATGGCCGGACGTGCTGCTGCCACGGAAAACTCGTGGCTGGCGTGTGCTTTCCACAGCTCCCCGAAAGCTCCCCCTGCTCCTGCCTCTGCAGTTCCCCCTCCATGGCAGCCTGGGCAGAGCGCACCAGTATTGCTTCATCCTTGGTACAGTAGGGTTGTTTTTGGTTTTAATTTTTAATWCCTTTTTTTTTCCCTGTGTACACATCATGTGCGTGTGTGCGAAGGTTGTATTCTCAAAAACAAGTTTATTCATTGATGATGTAATAGTGATTGTACTTTTCTTTTGGTTAATAAATTGTCTGCTCAGCTTACTTTGTATGCCAGCCAAAATTAGTCATACCAGTTCTTGGAAAGGATATGAAGAAACTAGTAATTGAAATCATAATCATTTGATCATGAGAGCTATTTGGAAAATAATATTTTAACCAGAAGCATGTCTGATCTCCAAGTCAGGTTTTTGTTGGGGTTTTGTTTTTTTGAACTGCTGCTAAATAGATTTCTCTGGTGTGGAATATTAGAAATAGTGTAGTAGGTAGTGATGGTATTCAACATCCTAAAAGAGGACTTCATCCAGAAATTGCTGAGACTGTCTGCAGGCAGGCTGATATTTATGTATATGTATTATTTTTTTCCATCCTGACATTTAATAATCACCATGTAATAGCTATAAAATGCATAGCAACTACAGCTTTTTTATTTCAAGTGGATGGTGTAATGAAATTGGGTGAAACCATCCATTGAAATTGTACTTTGTAGTACCCAGTRCTTGTTTACAAAGTATTGACGTTTGTCATAAACAGAGATTTAAAGCATCACTGTTATTGTTTGTTGTTTGGTGGAGGCTCTTATGCTGTGCAGCGATAAAGGAAAAGGTTTTATTACAAGCTTGCTTAGCATATAAGCATGCTGTTCATTTCTGACCAAATATTTGTTATTGCACTAAATGTAATGAAGGTGCCCGCTTATAAAATGGTTTTGTATTATATAAGGAAGAGTGGAATATCAGATCTGGTTTTTTACTAGAGATACTTCAGGTTTTGTATTGTGTGCAACTTGTCACAATAAAGCTTTTTTTTTTTTTTCCATTGAGCAGTATTTTATTTCCTGAGGAATGTGTTCAGTGGACAAAAAAAAACACACAGAGAGAATCAATCGTGCCTTTCCCTTTGTTTAATAACTCAAAGAATTTCTCTCCCCTTTGCAAATACTTGTGTTTATTTGAGAGAAAAATTGGATTCTGGTTTATTTATTCCAAGAACCTGTAACCTTATTTAGTGCTAGAAATGTGTGGTATGCAAGGTGTGGTGTACAGCCTGCTCTCATTACAACATAAATTATTTCTGCTGTTTTAACCAAAAAATCTGGAGTGTATCTTGCTGGATATGTATGTTTGTTTGTTTATTTTTTGAGGCTTTCTTGATCCCTTGCTCACTGGAGTCAGCTATAAAACATTCTGCTTATTCATCATGACTGAGAGGAGTTGATTGTTTCCTGGAAGGTTAAAATCCAGCAATTAGGGCTGTTTAATTTGAGTATATGTTCTGGAGGCTAAAATAAGTTTAAGTGCTTTTCTTAGAATGTATGTTTAGAAGCGGAAAAAAATTACAGTTCTGATCTTGAAAAAGGTTTTCAGAAACATGAGAATGTGCAAGTTTCTTTTGGTGGGAAGCACATAACATTTATGTAGTATTTCTTTTGGGATTACATCACAGTTTTATTTAATTTTAAGGACAAAAGTTAAATTCAATATTTGTGTATAAGCCAAGGGAAAAAGTACCATAAACATAGGAATTTTCTGGTGAGTCAGAGTTCCAAGAATCTGAGATTTACTTAGTCCATTTATTTCGGGACTAGCTATAACCATTAGTCATCCAGCCATGAATTTTTACATTTGCAGCTAATTGCACCTAAAAAACAAACTTTCCCTCAAGGCCTTGGGTTRTACAGAATGTGATTTGGCAACCTGCATTTCAAATGCCTTTTAGGATCATTGCCCTGGTCCTAGAAATTGTTTTTAGATTGTGTATATTTTCTTCAAGTAAACAACTAATATTTCCACTTAGGTGGCAAGAGGAATAAATTAAGCGCTAGCTGTTCTGTGATACAGAAAAATTACTCAGCCTGCAGCAAGATAGGCTTTTCCAGGAGTCAGTGCAGGGTGATGTTACTGGTTTGTCAGTCGTTGTGGAGCCCAGAGTGACATGTTGTATTCTCATCTGATCACTTCTTGCAGGATGAAGTTATTGCTGTTTCAGAAAAAGTTACTGTGAAGCTTGAGGACTTGGCAAAATGGGCACAGTCCGATTTCTCCAAGTGGAAGTGTGGTTTCCGGGCTGAGCCAGTCCAGCCCATGGATGTGGGGAAGAATGGGCAAAAAGAGGCCTTGACAAGATACAGACAATCCACGCTCAACAGCGGCTTGAACTTCAAAGATATCCTGAAGGAAAAGGCTGACCTTGGTGAGTATCCCTTACTTTCTCTTGTGGGAAGGGGCTTGTGGATGAGTGTCTTTGGAAGATGGATGAGCCTGACCCTGCCACGCCATCACTGATTCCCAAGGTACGTCTGAGCCTGGGGTGGAGGTGTGGCAATGAGATACCTGTGTGGGATGGGTGGTGATGGTGAGCTCATCTCAGGCTCCTTGGGAGACTGGTGTGGGGTAACACTGTGRTATCTGTCTACATGGCCCCGAGCACTGTGGCTCAAACCCTGAAGATGTGCATACAAATAATTGTCACGGGCTCTCCCTGGGGCTTTGCAGGCTGGGGGATCAGGTCAGAGCTGTGTATTGTGGGGAGAAGAGGCTGACATGTCTTCCCAAGGCCTCCTCTGACAGGCAGGGATGAGCAAAGGCCTTTCACCTCCCATGTCTCGTCTTCTGGAAGCTCAGAGATGCTTCTGGTGGTTGCCCTGACTCTGTACAGTTGGCTCTGTGTCTCRTTCAGTAGGGATGTGTCCCTTCCATAGTGTTTCCTTATCAGCTTTATGTTGCTGTACAGTATAGGGCTCTGTGAGTGCCCCACTGTTGTCTCCAGAYGGATCTGTGCTTCCTTGCCCTGTCTGTTTTCAGAAAGGGAGTTGGTAGCTCTGCTTCTTCGGATGGTTGCAGACAGGCTTGCACCTCTGGGGCTGCTTTGGTGCGCAGGGCTCACACCCCTAAAACCTGTGGTGGGTTCCCAGGTCTGAGGGAGATGGGTCTCCTGTTGGTAAACATGCCTGTTTGTGCTATTAGGACCTTGCATATGTAACAGCTGTCAGAGATGGCGCTTTGAAGTGCATACCAGGGACGTTTCTTCTGCCAAGTTTTTAATAAATGTTCCACATTTGTACAGCATCAAGTTTAGGCCATAATATGTGGAAAGGTAAGAAATTAAAAGCTAAGCCTGCTACATTTGAGGAAATGCTTTTGTATCTACGTGAACAGGAGTGCAGGGCCAAGTTCAGTTTTATAATGTCATGACTGGGTTGGTATCGAAGCCAAGTTGCATGAAGCTGAAGATCTGTCTTGGAGGATTTATCTTTGCATCTCATTTTTCTGATCATATCAAATGGTGAAGTGATTTTGTCAATCTCACATTTTACCATTGGATATGTAGGTGTTGGAAGATTAAAGTACAGTTGGAAGTTGATCTTACTTTTCATTGCATGTCCAGGGAAAAAATAATCCATGCCATTTTTTTCTCTTTTCCTTTGCTTTTCTCTGTGGTCTCTTCTGGTTCATAATTACAYGCAGTAATTTTCTCTGCTATTGCCCTGGTATCTTCTTTACGCACTACATTTATTTGCATTTGTTTGTTGTGTCAGAAGAATCTTAATGTTTTTCAGACAGAACTTTTGTGTGCTAATGTTTTCTTGTTTTTGTTTTCAACAAACAAAAAAACCCTTGTGGTAAGTTACGAAATTGCTATTATCTACCCTAGGAGCCARAGAAAATTATCTTTAAGCCTAAAGCTTATAGTTGCATGTTAAGCCTTTCAAAGTAGGGGTTATACTGAAAGCGCTTATGGAATGCAAACTATATGGTGTAATTTTGATAACCCCACATTCTGATGTTGCTCATTTTGAATTGGTGGCTCTGGCTTCATTGTTGGGTTGGGGTTTTTTTCAGTAGAAAAGGAAATTTTCGCTAATGTTTGATTATGATTGCCTTTATCTTCATAATGACTGGTTGACAGGAGTGAAACCAAAGGTTCAAAAAGACCTGTATCTGATTAGATACATTGGTACGACAATTCATCTAGCCCGTTAAGGATGTCAAAGAAATTTCTTAACTCTAGTCCTGAGATAATTTTTTTACTATGTGAAAGAGCCAGGAATTTAAGCATATTTTGCTTTGCATATCTGACAAAAACTCAGAAGAGTGGTGATCTTTGAAGCTTGTGAAGCAGCCATGGCTGGTGTCCYGTAGGCAACCCATGAGCTCTGGTGTTTGTTTCAACTATGGAGTGGGGGTTTAGCACCCACCAGATGAGGAAGATTTACTTCTCTCATTCTGAGTGGTTGGTCAAGGTTGACATTGCTCTGGGAGTTGTCATGTCCCTAGCTGGAGGGAAAGGCAGGAGCATGATGTGCGGTGTCCGAGGTATTTGAGCTGTCGGTGCTCTCTCTCCTCTGCTGTCAAATGGCAGCTTTACTGCCTCTTAGGATGTGCCCACAGATCTTGTCCAATACTCAGCATCTTGCCAACAGAGCAACGCTCGGCTGCAGCGATCAAAAGATTTATTAGTAATAACTTCTGCAGCGGGTCTGCAGCACAATGGGATGGGGTAGTTGTCCCTCTTAAAATAGAGTTGTATACTGTAAAGGGGCACAGTGCACTGTCACGCAAAGGTCCCTCTGGTGATGCTTGTGTTTAACCCTGGCTGTAGATGAGGAAGTTGCTGAACCAGGTGTTGAAAAGGCCTAGATAAACAACATGATCTCCTGGACCCCTTTTTTCCTATGAAACGGCATGTTTCCATTACAGAAAAATCCCATAAAAGTGAGTATATTCTGCAGCTTTTCCTACTAGAGGTTTTTGAATCGAGCTCTAGAAAGTAATAAGAAATTATATCCCTACTAAAGAGCTCAAAAAAAACTTTATAGAAGAAACAAAATCAGTTTTCACACACCATCCAGGAGTGGCGAGGAGTGAAATAACCTGGATGAAATGAAAACATGGCTGATACAGAACCAGAGAAGTGTCACTGTGCAAACATACTTAATTAAACACATTGCTGCTGGGAGCAGGGCAGCTTCAAACAACAATCAGGCAAAGTGAGGCCTCGTGTCAGCAGCATATACCCTGTGCCATGTGTTCTGTGGCCCTTGCTTAGCCAAAACTAAGGCAATACTTGGTTAATCCACAACCTGTAGAAACCATGCATCTATAATTGAAAGTTGACCCTAATTCAAATGAGGTGGTTGTCTCMTTTTTTGTTCTCTCTGCTTTCTCTTTTGTTCTCTTCCTCCTCTTTTCTCTTTTTTTTTCTTCTTTCTTTTCTCTCTTTCTTTTCTCTTTGCCTTTCTTTTCTGCAGAAACTGTTGGGGTTTTTTTTCTGTAAAATGCCATTGTTTTTATCACTAGTGAATTATGCAGAACTTTTCCTTAGGACTGTATTAAATAAAAGATCTCACAACGGCATTTTTTTTTGTGAGCTTCAAGATTTCAGCCTGAAAAATGATTTTTAAGAATTATTTCTTTCTGCCTGTTGAGATATTTATGTTATACATTCTGTCCCTTTCTACAAGTATGTCAATATTGAATGCTAGCAGTTTATGTCTTAAGACTATTTATAGCTTTCTGAATATTTCTTTCAAATGTTGAGGAAAAATAAAGAATAACAACAATGCAGCATATAAAAATAGAGTTGCTCAGGAATGTATTATTCATAATGAACATGAGAACCTGTTTTTCCAGAAGAATTGGTCTGATAAAATCATTCACTACTGAGGCTGCTAGTTATTTATTTTTGTCTTTAGACTTATTTAGGTGATTTTTCTTTGTAATAAATGGACTTGTATACCCATATTTGGTAAACCAGTGGGAAGTCACCAAATGAGGAATTATTTCATTTTACAAAATGTTTAGCAACTAAGCAATGTAAACACTATCGGTTAAATATGGCAAAGTTGCATATTTGTATTCCTTGGGCTATAGTTCGAAAAAAATTCAAATTTTTTTATATAACATTGCTTCTTACAGACTTCCTTTAAGTGAAGTATGAAAGCTGCAGTGTAAGCTTTATTGGCCTATAAATATGTCATTATAGTTGGACTACATTTATATGCTTTGGATTGTTGTTTAAGCCAAGAAAATATGTCTCTACAGGTTGACTTTTTATTGAAACCCTTTGAGGCATACAACAGAATGTATTTTAGGCCAAGGTTATTAAAACAGCATTTTCATTTTTGCAGCAGACTCATTGTCAATTATGCTGCCACAAACTGTCTGTGGATAGGCAGTTATGAATGGTTTCATCTCTAAATGTGTCTTTAGAAAAAGAAATAAAAGATAGAGGAGTCAGAGCTGAAATTGAGAGAAGAGACTGAGGGAAAAATGACTGAATTTAGTGCTCACCAGCTCGGTTGGTTTGGGTTAGGCTGGGCTGCGGTGCTGCCTGGCTTTAGCTGAGGAACAAATGGCCCCTCTGCTGGGCCAGGGAGGTGGGAGCTGGTGCCACAGCCAGGCAGTCTGCAACCCTCTGGCTCTGACAGAGCTCTGGGTTCGGTCCCCGAACTGGCATTGCCACTCTTTTTATCTGTCTTCTGTGACTATCACACCAAAATGGGCAATTGAGGTTGCTGTGTGTCAGGCACTCCTGTACCTGCACTGGCAGTGTCGGTAATGGGATGAGGAAGTTCTGGTGAACTGAAGGGGTTTTGCTCCAGTTATTTCTTGTTTGTTCGAGTCCAGCGAGGGGAAACCCAAAGAAAATTCAGCAGTCAGTTCTGTCCTGTCTTTCATTCCCCACAGTCATGCACTTGAGGGTATGGAATCTGGATCTTTGTTCCCTGTGAAACCCAGGGAAATCAATTACTGCTTCTAGCTGAGGTGTATATTCCAGCAGTCACCCTTTTCTATTCTGCAGGTGGTTTTCCAGCAGTTGTGTCCTACTTCTCTTGAAGTAGCTCCTTTGAACTCTGCAGCGGAGCTTGCTGGGCAGGGCTGGATGCTGCAGGACTGGGTTACCCTCTCATTTGTTTCTCTTTACCAGTCTCATAATTTGCATATCTTCACTTGGAGGGTTCCAGCTCCTCGTTGGATCTTGTGTTGCCGTACAAATTGGCCGATCCACAGCAGTTTGCAGTGAGTTTGGAAGGACAGGCAGAGCAGGGATGAGCTGTCTTGCAGGAACATGCCAACCCCATGGTTACCAGCCCCAGTGGGCACTGGACTGTTGCATGGTGCTTCCAATTTCACTTGCCAATGGCCTTGCAGCAGGCATGACTTCTCCAGATGGAGATTATCAAGTCATAGTGTAGTCAAAGTATAACATTATCGAAAAGATAATCTGCAGCTGTAGCGTGCTCAGACACTTGTGGTGACTTCTGATCTGACGCTGACTCTCCTTTTTCGTTGTTTGTCGCGTGCTGCTCAGTTCAGGCTCGCCTGGCTTAACTTGATGCAATAATTTTCTGACCAACTAATTGTTAGCTATTCAGAGTACAGCCACTTTGGATATTTTGTGCCTAAGTCATGCCTCTCTTCCCCTCCCATTCTTCTCTGTTTGTCTGCACTCTTTGCCTCTTCTTGTGCCTTCCTGTCCCCATTGCCCTAGCTGAATGCCATTTTGATCTTGATAAAGCTCCTGTAAGTGTCCCATTATCCCATTTTCCCCTCTCTGCCCTTGTGCACCGTATGTTGTTTTTTGTCTTGTGGGTCAGAATGACCTCTCTAACTCATTTTAGCCAGCCGAATTGATACAGTTCTTTTGCCACAGATGAGGCTATTACATGACTTGTCTGTTGTGCTCCATGGAGCCTGAATGGAGAAGGACGGCTCCCTTGGGAAAAAAAAGACTGTGGCCTRGCTTTTTCTTCTGTGTTTGTGCAGCTTCTAGCACATGCCAGCACTACTGCAGCAGGACAAGAGCCACCAGCAGGCTGTGGAGCAGGAAGCTCTTTTGGGATGACTGCTCAGAGAGGCTGTGGAGCAGGAAGGCTTCATTTGGTTCAACATCTTCTCTTACTTTAGTTACTGCTTACCTTTAGTGTTAACGTGTTTGGGACCAGAGATAACCTGAGGTGCTGAGCAGACAGACGAAGATAAATATTTATTTTATTATTGGTCAACCAGTTGGTTTAACAAATACTTGTTGGCTTGTTGGCTTCAGTTGCTGGCTGCCTTTTAAGTGCTGAAAGGTGATGCCGTTGTTAGATTCAGGGTACTTCCAGTAATTCAGTCCTGGAGATGACTCTGTCTCCTGTAGCATTTTGCGGCTCCCCCTCCTCAGTTGCCCCTCTCTCTTGAGCCACTGCTGCTCTCCTCTGCACCTTCCTCCACCTCTCTGGAAAGAGGTTGGTGGGGTCCTTCCAAGGTTGTCTGTCCTTCCTGAGGCCACATATTTGCCTGAGCAGTGCTGGGATGATTTAAACACTGTTAATTTCTTCCTTTCCCTGGGGAGCTCCTACTTCATTACAAAGGAGGCATATGGGGGCGACAAAAACATTTTAATATGCAGCACTGGCTGTGGAAGCCTTTCATTCACCACTGGTTTGTTTTGAGCCTCATCTATTTGTGACTCTTGAAAGGAGTTTTAACACCACACACCTCAAACTTCAAGCGTGCCTTATCAAAGAGATTTGGATTTCTTATCAAGCTTTGACCTACCTTTCAGCTTTCATGAAAGGAGGTGAGAGCATCACCCCTGGAAACTGAGGATGTGGATATTTTGTTCTTTGAAATGTAGAAGGTATGCCAAGAAATGTAAACAAAATCCCAGGTAACTTCTCTCATGGTAGCCCCTAACTCACAGTGCATGTTCCCCACCCCCCCGTTCTTGCAGCAGGAACAAGCTAACATGATTATCAGAATTGTGCTGATAGCAGTTGTCACTGTGTCAGCATTTTCAATTATGTATTGGTATGACAGGGCACTTTGTCGTTGGTGTAGAGCACAGCCATTTGCAATTGCAGTTCTGGTCTATTCAGAAACATTAGAGAAGGAATCACTGCTGCAAAACGAGAGGAGGAAGAGTTAAATTTTGCTGTCTGTGGAGCTAAAGAACTGCCCCACGTTCTCTTAAAGTTGAAGTTGCTGCAGTTTGCACCATCAATAAGAGTTTTGTTGTAGCCTCTGGCTGGAACAGGATAGCCTACATAATTACAAAATAAGTAGATAAAAAATAAGGACCATTCACAGCCAGTGTCAAAGCAGCCAGTGTGGGACAGTGTCCCTTTAAAAATGTTTGACGGCTTTTTTTATTTTTGTCTGTTTTTAGCACCGAGATTGACCTTGCCAGGCTGTGTAATAACCCACATGTGTCTGCTCTCCAGGATTTTTTCCCTTCTAGTCACTGTTGGATCTTGCGTTTAATTCTTACTGACCATGAGTTTTTGTTCCAATAACTGGAAACGCGTGTGTCATGGTGCAGTGCTGCTGTGCTCTGAACCTGACTTTATCTTAATGTCTGCCTTTTTTTTTTTTTTTTTTTTAATTTTTTATTTAGAGGGTGCTGTTTTCCTCCCCAGCCTTCCTTCTAGTTTCCATCCCTGCCCATATTGTTTCTGGGTCCCGGGGGACCCAGTTTGGGACATCTATTGTTTTGTGTTGCTGCGCTTCCCTTGCCCAGCACTGTGGAGGGAGGTGATCAGTGGTCTCCTCTGCGTGCCATGGTTGCTGGTTAGAGGTGTGGATCCCTCATATATGGATCACTGGTGCCTTTTTCCTGCATTGTCTCTTTTCCACATAACCAGCCAAAAATTGGCTGAATGCTGAGATTTGTGAACTGAGCACCTATATAACATTGTGGTACAGTTGGGTGGGCCCCAAGGACATCCTCTTTTTCCTTCCTGGCTGCTTTCCTGTGGTGTAATTCTGTGCTGCTGGAGCCCAGGACTTGGAGTCCTGCAGTCATCTTTGACTCCAAGCGCTCCGTTAATCAAGTCAGAGCTGTCTTCATACCAGCCCATGAATCATGCTGGCTTGTGGCCTGTGCTGCTGYGCTGAGATGCTCAGGCTCTTCTGTGGGTGCTGTTGATACCATGGCCAGATCTGGTGTCATTTCCCTTCTAGGGGGAAGAGAAAAGCCTGACCCAGTATTCACCACCTCACTTCCAAGTTGCTCTTCTGGAGTTGCTCTTTGTTACTCCCATACTCAGAAAGGCAAYCTGCCCTTTGTTTATAGGCACAGTATTACATGCCTGGCCTGTCATTGTCTGTTTTCTTAAGTATCTTAGTCTGGTTCTGACTGTGGTGTTGCAGAAAGGCCACTACTTTTTCTTTGAGATACAATAGTCACCTTCTTATAGATGACCTGTCTTGTGTCGCAGGAGGTTGTCAGAGAGAGCATCCTTTGTGCATCTGAAATTAAAGGAGGATACTTGCTTTTTGTTCCGTGTCTCTTCTTTTTGCAAAATCCTTTGACAGGACAGAGGCACACAGGAGCAAAAGCTGTTAGTGAACGGCCATGTCAGCATTTATGGGGATCTCAGCAATAGCAGGTGATCGGCCCTCAGCTTGCCAGCCCAGACCTTTGCTTGGGCAAGCAAGGGAAAGTGGTAGATGGGAACACTAGAAAGAAAAGGAAGGTGTTGGGCAAGATTGTGGGAAGGGGCTTGGCTCCAGCAGCTGAGTGGGCAGTAGCAAATGTGCCTTCCCAGCACAGTCAGCCCAGGGATCTCCTCCAGCATTGTGTGTCACCTTTGTGAGCACCAACAGGGCCTGCGTGGGTACACAGAAGACCGTGGTTCTGGCATCTTTGCCTTTGTTATCTGAGTTTTAAGACTCTTGCTATCAATATTCTGACTGCTTAATGTCTTTTGGTTAATTTGGGTCRTGCTTGTCTTTGCTGGCTTGGTGATCCTTGCATGCTGAGAGCATTGATAGATGAGGGTGTTTGGGAAGGGAAGGGTTAAACCTAGTATGTGATGAATTGGAGTGCRGTTTGTGGGAGTGGGTGATAGATAAAGCATGTATTTAAAAACTGTAACACGTGAATTGCAACTTACTGGGTAGGTTTTGTATTAGAGAACGTTGTAGCATAACCTTTATTTACTTCATTTAGTAAAATCTGTACCATGTAAAATAAGTTCCTCTTTAATTTTACTGCAGATAATAATTTGCTTGTAAAAATGAATCCTCAGCACTGTAAACCTTCAGCTTGGGTCTGTCTTGCTCTGTTACATTATGAAGGGCAAATAGTTAATGTCATAAAGRAGCTTTTGTTAGTGATAGATAATGTGTATGATTTTAGCAGGAGTACATTTTAGCAGCTTATGAAAAATCAAGGTGAATTTTTACATCTGTGCACTGCTGCATAATTGATATATGTAGAAGCTGAAATTCAAAATAAGCTTCTAGGAGAGCACACATTTGATTTTCCTAAACATTTAAATATATGTATCACACCCTCATTTTAAGATGCCGGTTAATGACTTTATGAGCATGTTGGCAGCCAGAGCATTACATGTGGTTTGAGAAATGTGTCTGGATATGCTTGGTAAGCAGTATTGTTCTGACAGTGTACTAAAGGCCATCTTCAATTTGACTGTGCTCTACTTTGTTATGCTGTGAAAGAAAAAGATAATTCAGCAGAGCATTGTGCTGTCGGCTGGAGACGCCACACTTCAGAATACAAATATTACTAGGGATAAATGAATCATTAAAAGAACAGTAGCATAAAATATCTGATGAATGAACTCCAGGAGTCTGTGCTGGAATAAATTTAGCATTCACGGACAGTACCATAATATGTGAAATAATAGTATCAGTTCTACATTCAGATGCCAAAAACATTTATGGACCCAGAATAATTGTGAATTACAAGGCTATAAATACGTAGAGGGGATTTGGTGATATCATAATAAACCATGAGAAATTCGCTAGGCTGGTTTCTAATGTTACCAGAACCTTGAGATATATTTACAACCTTGTTCACACTCCTGCAGTTTTAGGGGGCAATTCTCCTCTCACAACACGTCCGTCATTCCCATTAGTGCCAAGGGGAGTTATGCATGTGTGTCATGAGTGGAATAGATCCCCACACAATTCAAGGATCCTATAACGAATATCTAATTTAAGAAAAAGGTGGGAAACATTCCCTCTCGTCCTCGTCCAAGTTCCCCCACGTCCTGTTCTGCTCCTATGAAGGAGGCTAGTGAAAGGAAAATCATCATTAACAAGGTAGCTGCTGTGTTCCTGAATTTTATCCACACTGCATCATTTTTTTCACTTTTTATTACTGAGAAACAAAACAACCAAAGCCCAGATGTTCTAGTCCCAGGTTTCTTTAAAGTGTGGGCTAATGCATTTTAAAAGCCTGTTGTAAATACCCAGGGAAGGCTGGGATCGTCAGCCTGTCCTCCAGAAGGAGGCTTCATCGTTGTGATACCAGATCCGTGCCTGATAAGAACAGTTAATTAGGAACTGGGGCTGAGCCTGAAGTGATATTCAAGAGCATTTTCAGCTTTCAGCATATCCCACATCACCTGTTTGTAATTAAGCCTGATGTCCCCTGCCTTTCTGAGTTGGGGCAGTGACAGAGTCTCCGCAGGTACTTCGTGTCGTTCACACATCCCAATATTAGGTGGGTTACAGCCCCCTCCCTCCCAGCGTCTCCCCCCAGCAGCTGTGCCGCATTACCGGCCTTATCCTTCTCCTAAGTCATCGGCAAAATATGCGTGTTCAGTGTGGTGCAGAGCAAGTCTGCTCAGTAATTCCACATTCCTTAGTGTTGCAGGAGGTCTCTTGACTGACCAAGCTGCAGTCTTTCTGGTCATCCCTCTCCTGGCTGTACATCCAGGCCTGCCAGGGGGGCATTTGTGGTACTGGCAATGGGAAGGGTCTGTGGCTTCGTTGATGTSCTTCTACGTGGTTCCTGTTTTACTTTTTGGGTCTGCGTAGACTCACCCTCTATCAGCAGATGAATCATGTCCTTGAGATATATCGTGGACCTTCCATCCTTGTCAGCTGATGAAACAAAGAGAAGATAATTACAGGAACAAGAAAAATAACAACAGTGAAGTGGTCAGCAGCAAGAGGGGGAACCTTGGCAGCCTTGTAGGTGCTTTGTAGGCTTTGGTGTGTGTCAGTGATAGGTCCTCACCCAGTTAGTCACTGAGCCTCAATTTGCTTTGATGGCTGGCAGTTTATTTCGTTGTCTTTCTCTCTTGAATTCATGTATGTTTTTGCTATGGCGAGGTAGTGGGATTATTGATTATTTGTTTTAGTTAATTACTAGAGACTTTAACTTGATATTCTTTGCAATATCTGTTTGGGCTCTCATGGCAAACCCAGTAGATGGGGTATAATGCAATCTTCATGCATGTTTTTCTCTTTAATTATTGTAAAACCACAGTCTCCACTTTTCTTTCACACTGCGTATTTCCAAATTAAGAGCTTTGTGGGATGAAAATTAAATGATAAGTTACTATAAAAATCTATTTCAAGAATCTCGAATGTTTCAGCTCCATCTTTATTTTTAGTTTTCTTACTCCCTGAATGATCCTTACTTGTGGCAGTGTTTCTCACTATAAACTTCCAGTTCTGTTGCACAGAGAAAATAGATTAAAAAGTCCTTTTATGCTTGTGTTTTTAATCCTCTGTTCAGATACATAAAAATGTGGCCGTGTAAGTTCTGTGGTACAGTAAAAAAAAAAAATAAATAAACCAACCCAAATAATTTTGGCAGTTCAAACGCAGAAACTAAAAATAATTTAATCTGCAGTGTGAACATAGTTTCATATTTATACTAGCATCTGGCCTCAGGAATTGAATACTCCATTCTTTAAATAGCTTCACTCTGGCTCTTGAATGCTTTGTGACTAGAACATTACCCTACAGTCATACACCTTGTTTACATATTTTTGTTAAAAGGCAAAAGAACTTACAGTACTTCAAAACATTGGTACAAGCTCCCTCCTCCCCTCTTGCCGTGGAAAAGAGAAGTTAAAAAGAAAAAATGCRAGTGGTCTGAAAGTGCATTTTAAATTTAGTTCTCTCAGTTTGCTGCTGGGTACATATTTTACTGTCATTTGTATGAAAAACTGGAAGAAAAATTTTCCGAAGAAAATGTGTGCCTTTCCAGATGCCCAACAGTAGTCAAACACAAATTTATGTACACTTTATTTGTCTGTTTGTTTTTAATCTGACAATTGTCTTTGTCTTTAAAAACACTTTGCCTGGAGACAGTGGGTCTTTTTCTTTTACCCATATGGTAGAAATAAGGAGTAGGTCCCTGCAAAGGAAAAATATCAGAATAATGTAATAAAAAGGTAACTACTATAAACAGGTGGCTAATGATTAGCTTCCTGCAATCTTTAGGGACAAAGTATCTTTTTATAGTTTTATGATCCTTGCCCAACCTGACTTTAAGAGGAATTGCATTTTCAGAATTATATATTTGAAACTTCAGCTAAGCTTTACAAATTTAGTAGATCCCTATTTAGTGTCTGTTGGTGAATGTAAGTCCAGCCTGATAYTCTTACTGCTATGTTTTCATTCACRTATCTTGAGGTGAACCTAGGAGCAGAAGAGAAAATATCCCATTTTTAAACCTTAATCCAGAATCCATTCGTATGAGTCACTAAAACAAAGTCATAGTGGTTTGGCTAAAAAAGGCTTCATGTCCAAAGGGAACGTTCCTTAAAATGCTGGCACGTTTCCCATAATGTTTCTTGAATGTGTTTTATATGTTGTCTTTGTGCTGTTGTAAAACATCAAAGATTAGATGCTGTATTTTGGTGTGTGGGAGGCTCCTGGTATTTCGGTGAACTGGTCAGTTTGAATGAGGGCAAGGGGCTTGTCCCTTGAAAGGTGCTCAGCCCCCTCGGCTGCCTGTGCCACTCCTCCCGTGGAGGAGCCTTCCAGCTCAGGTAGGGAGAACATTTCTCTTCCTTGTGGTGACTCTTCAGTGCTGCATCAGGGACTTAGGCTTGCTGCTGTGGTGTTCAGAAACACCCTGCAGCTGTGTGAGAGGCAAGGAAATSAGGCCCTGGCTGCCTTTGTGAAAAACTTCGAGAGTTAAGTTGTTTTGTTTTTCCTACCCAACTATTAGAGCCCTCAACAGGAAAGAGCCTCTAGGATAATCATCCCACTTGGGTTTTGGGAGGTCAGTGCTCATTTCTGTAGGTTTCAGACTAGCCTGGGACACAGAGAGCATCAGTGCCAAGTCCATACTCCGCCATGAATTCCAGCTTTGATCCTCTTGTGATGGAGTGAAAAAGAGGTGGTACAAAGTTGGATAGGAGCTGGGATTAGAATGGCTGGAGACACCAATAAGGGCAAGCTTCTCTACTTTGCCCCTGGGTTTTTTGGTGGCTTGGGTTTTTTTGTTAGCCTTCCTTGCAGAGAGGGTTGGTGCTCAGTTTTTCCTTTATTTTTCAGACCTGGGCCCTCTGACTTGAATATAGTGAGTGCGAATGGTGCAGGATTTAGCCTTCGGTGATTTCAGATACCATGTGATTCCAAGGCACAAAACATTTGATTTATTGGGTAAAGCCTATTTAATATCTTAAAAGCACAGAGTACATCAGATGTGAGCATAGCAGCCTTAAAATATATTCCCTGACAACTGCTTAAGAATGTTTAGGTCTATATGAAACATACAGGAAATGAGGCCAATTTTGTCCTGCTATTTTGATGGCAGGGTGCGCAGAGGAGACGGAGAGAGTGTGGACAGGAATTCGTGTGTTTGATAACGTGAGCCCAGCATATTTGCGCAAATGGAATAGGAGCATTTTTCRCCCTCTGCAGCAGAAACTATTGGTAATTTCTCTGCCTCTTTGAGAGACTATGACTGATCAGATGTATCAGCAAATCCACGTAAGTTAACATGAAAAGCCGTTCCCTCGTCTCTGGCTGGTTGTGTATGGTGTTTGCACAAAGCAGTACCTCTGCCATTTCTGGTGGCTTGGGGAAGCACAGAGAGCTGATTCTTAACAACTAGAGGTGAAGAAAGGCTGCTGTCCTCTATCAGACCCTATTTCCTTCATCACCTTGTAGATGACGTCAGTTTAACAGTAGGAAAAGGTTTATGTACATTTACTGTGAGAGTACTTGTTAAGTGTTGTTTCTAAAACAGAGGACTTTCATGAACAGTGAAAAAGAAAAGCAGTTGCTAGAAGGACTTAYAATGATTTCTGGTGATGCTAATGTCTGACCATTGTCTTCTGCTGCAAAATTAAGGTTTTTTCCCCAAGGATGTCAGATTGCTTAGTGTATGGCTGGTTTTCTTAAAGAAGCACTTAACTTTCTACTTTTTAGGAGAACAGTRCAATTAAAGTTCTTATTTGAAGAAGTCAGCAGTGCTTGGAAATTGTATTTTCCAGGCTGTAAAAACATAGTGAGTGCATTTGTCTGAAAGTGTTGTTTATACCTTGCTGGGCATGTGGCAAATTTCCTGCCTAAAGTCATGTAACATTTCTTAAGCAACAGGTATTTTTAGTTGGGCAAGTAACAAAAGTTCTGCAAATGTTTGTTTGGGTGAGTAGAAACTTGGAAAATATGCTGTGGTTCGGTTTTCTCTTGTTTTTACAGTGGTTTTGTCACTTATGCTTCTTATGGTGGTAGCATCTCCAGCTGCAGCACGAGCTCTCAGGAAACAAGCCCTTGGGCCCAGTCCCACAGTGTACGGAGTGTCACAGGTGATGCAAGGAATGCTCTAAACTCAGTGGGGCTGGCAGAGCACTTTGTCTTCATCACTGGAGGTTAACAAGACATGACAGAATGGGATGGTGATCATAGAAACAATGGGACTTCARTTTCCATTTTGGTGCTCCTTTTCCTTTGGAGCATGTCTGTACGGATTGCATGTAGGAAAATTCTGTGTATGCATCCTTGAGATCTTTGCCCCAACTATCCATAAGAATTTCTCACCATGTCCATTTCTCAGTCGGTTCAGTAGCCGGGTTGCTCAAATCAAAATAGGAARCAAAGGTCCTTGGAGGAGTATTCACTTTCACATGATGAAGTGACTCCAGTTCCATGCCRGTGACTGCTGACTCCAAAGCCAGGAAACCTCTTGTGTGTGATTGCCGGAACACGGAGACCAGATTTATACCAGCGTGGGTCCTCAGTTTCATTTGATGCTAAAACTTCAGCTGGAATCTGTCTTCAGAATGGCTTCAAGCTTTTCTTTTCAAACAATTAGTTTACCTAAATAGGTGGCATCAGAAGTGCAGTTGCACATAATAGACTTGATTTTTATTTTCCAGGATCAAAATGTTGAGGTGACARTCACTGCTAGGCACTCTAAAGCTCAGGCCGTCCTGCCATGGTGTCACAGAATTAATGTCCTGATTTATCATTCTGTGTTGCTGCCTAAGAGCTCTGTAATTCTCATTGAGCTTGGAGACCCAGTGTGGCAGAGCTTGGGTGATGCACTCTTCCAATGTCAGGAATCCACAGAGCATAACGAAGAGCAGCCTTCTCCAGTATTCTTGCTAGACTTCACTGTGAGGTCGGGAGTTTGGGAGAGCATAATTTCTGTCATTGTTTAACTGCCAGAGATAGTCACACTGAAGACCTCGCTGTGGCACACACTGGCTTTAGTAAGAAAAGATTGGTTATTTGCCTTTTCCCTACTAATTGTGACTTTTCCAGATTTTACTTTCTGGATACCATCCCTTGCTGTTTTCAAACTCTCTGATATTGCAGGCTTGAATTGCAGGGGGAGCTTAGCATCCCCAGGCTTGTCCTCATGCTGGTGCGGGAGGAGGCAGCCCATGGGCCGGGAACAAAATGCTTGGCATCTCTCAGGAATTCCCATCTCACTTGCATCTGGTATAAATGCACCCTGCCGTTTATTGAGTTGTTGATCATGAACACTGTGGTTACTGTGCGGTAACTATTCTTTTGCATATTCTGTTCTTCGTGGGCATTATAGGAATTAGTGCATCAGTTGAGTACTGATGAGAATGATTAGATGAGAGTAAAATGTTATGGGTCGTTAAACAAACAAACAACCCCACCTTCATTTTATTGAAGGTACCCATAAATCTCATCAGTTTTCTGCTTTACAGCCAGTTGACGAAGGATCTGTGTGAAAGGGCGGTCTGTTAGCTTAGGGAACTCAGATTGCTTGAAGTGGCTGTGAACTACTTTTATAGTGCTACCAGTCTATTTCATTTCCAGAAAGTGAAAGTTTGAAGTAGGTCCCGAATCTGGTTTCTCACATGTGAGATCATTTTGCTACCCATGACCTAGAAACCAACAATGAATGTGTAAATTACAGACAAGAAGAAAATTCAGAATTGACTGTAAGGTGAATAGAAGTTGAATAATGCCCTGAACTTCAACTGTGAAAAGAAGAAAGGATCACTGAATTCTAAAACAGACTTCAATATAGACAAAGAAAATGTTATTTTAGTATAGATTAAACTCATGACTAAGATATAGAGGGATTATTGTGTCTGTTTCAGATGTAATTTCATGCCTGAGAATTTACATTGAAGGCAAACTGGTCTGGATCACATTAGCAAAGGCCCTGTTTTGCTGTCAGTTTAATTAAATGGAAACTGCTGGCAAGGAGACCTGAGTAGGTTTATAGAAGCAATACTATTTTGTATGTTGGAGCAGGAAACTGTTCGGTCTTCCAGTTTGAAAGGGAACAAAAATGAAACCTGTGATTCATTCTTGTTTACAAACTCCCAGCTAGTATACAATGACCTTAGTGATAAATTAGCTGCAATTACACRTTATATGGGGTGGGCTTTACAATAGCTGCAGACTTCATGGTTATGAAAACCATGACCTTTGACAGGGAGGTTAGAACATGAAGTTTTTCCAAACAGTGCCTAGATCTTCAAAAGTRTTTGTATTTCCTTCCCCGTTTCATGTGAGTAGATTGACAAGATGTGCGGTGGGTGTTCTGTTTGCTCGCTGCAAGATTGTTGTCAGGCAGAAACCCCCCAAAACAAAAAGGCCCGCCCTTCAGGAACATTGATTTATCTGTTAACTGTGTTTGGCATGCTGCCTTTTGGCTTTGATTTTAGAGAGAAACATATTTGGTTACTTTAATAGGCAAAAGCACTGAACCTGACTTGTAGGGGAAAAAATTGTTTTCTTTCCCTTTTTCAGTTCTGTTTATCGTATCCTGACGTTCTGTATTGTAATTGTGCAACAGTTCCAAGTTGGAGTAAAGAAAAGTAGAACTGGATGTCAGGCTCCATCAGCCTCATTATTTGAGAGCCAGCTTTTCTGGGTGACTCAGTGGGACTGAAAATGCGTGTTTATGCCAGTTAATAACCACCCTGTGACACCAACTCAGATGATATCAAATGCTTTTTTGTTCTCAAGAATTGTTCACATCACCTATTTATATCTCCTCTTTGTATTTATGTTTTATTTTTATCTTAGAAATTTTTGCTGAGCTAGAGTTGACTTGCCTTTCTCCCCTAAAGTTGTTTGTTCACCCTTTTTTGCTTTTTTCAGATATACTGAAAGAGAAGGATTTTTTTTCCTGTATTCTTTGACCAAGGAAATCCAGGTCTTAACTATTTTGAGCTACTTTTCCAGTTTGATGTCAGTGTGTGAAAGTAAAAGTTGAGAATTTGAGAAAGTAAGGTTTTTAATCATGTTACAGTAATTGTATAATTTATTCTGTATGTATACACAAACAGTAGGTGATTACAGAGACATATGCTGATGACTGCATAGTCATCTCCAGTGAAACTGCACGTATCTGTGTGTGTGTACATGCAACTGTATGTGCTGCTGAGCTCCGGTACCCATAAAGCACTTGGCCAAAAGAGTGTATTTTTGAAAGACTTAACGTTCTTCACATAAGTATCAGAAGTAATAAAATACATAGTTCGAGACCTACAAAGATCAAAAGAGAAAGAAGGAAGAAAAAAAGTTTTACAAAAAACTGTAATAGCAGCAAGAGAAACAGAACAAAGAGATTGTTGGGAGACTTCCGTCCCTGTGAACACAATGTTTTTTTTCAGGGAAGCTATAGGAGGAATCCATGTTTTAATATTAACTTCAGTCATGCTATAGCCCAGTGCCTCCAGTGAGCACGAAGCTCTGCATGGCTGRAAGGTAGGTGGAGATGAGATTTGGAGAACAGTTGTGTAACTGTAGGTGAGGGGAGGGAAGAAACTCCTCAGCTGCCATCAGTGCTTTTGCTTCTTCCAGTAACACGATGTAGTCCATCCCAAAGCAMTTCCTGGTGTTTTCCTGTGCTGTGGGGAGGGCATGTGTGCTCATCTCTGCCCGGTCCTCTGCCTCAGCTGGGTGATCTCCCAAGGCCCAGCTCCCAATGGCAGTTGCTTAGCAATATTTAAAAATAAACCAACAAGCAGCAAACCCTTTTCACATCCGGGGCCATCCATCAAAGCTGCCCCCCAGCTCTTGCTTACATGTCCTGGCGGTAGAAAAAGAGAAGAAAGGGTCGGGTAGGTTTGATCCTGACTGTGGTGAGGTAAGAAGTGCAGAGAGGTTGGGGAGGAGTTAGTAAATTATTTTGTGTGGATAAGTAGCAAAATACCTAACAAGCTGGGACAAAAAATGCTTGGTTGGCTTTGCTTCCACAGCAAGGAGGGACTTCAGCTGTCRCCCTTCAGAGCTTCTAGCAGGAGAGACTGCCCCAGCAGTGATGGCCAGTATTCAGCCCTTGAGCCCCTGTCCCACCAGGTGGTTGGCTGGCTGTGGGGAGCTGGGGTTGCTTTGTCTCTTTCAGCCTGGCTCCCTGTTACTCTGGTCCCAACGGCTGCAGTGCAGGCACATCCTTCCTACTATGGAATTGCGGGATTCCTCAGTGGAGCTCTGCCAGTTGTGTTGGAAAGCTGTAAGAAAGCAAACTCTTTCTGGAAGAGGTGCCTTTGAAGGCAACTAGAAAGGAGAAGAGAGTTTGCCGTTGTAGTGGTGGTAAGACTCAAAGCTGGTAAAAATTTCAGTCTCAAGAAAGTAAAATGAAATTCTTCAGCAGCTAGTTTATTTTAGTTTTTCTTTTCCTGTTCTGCTTCGTGACAGAACTTCAAATAATTATGTTGATTTATGATTACAGGTATTTTAAAGCTGTAGTGTGCTGAAACAAAGCAATGCCAGCTTATTGTTTCTGGCCCTATCCAATTATACAATTGAGTTTAGGCATGTAATAATGTTACAACAGAAATATCCATCATGATGGATTGAATTTCATGAAGTACAACATAAGAATATTTATAGCTCTATTCTTAAAGCCACTTTTGAGTCAAAATATGCCTCCTTGGTATGGCCTTTAAAAACAGGAGAAAATCTGAAACTTCTTTCAATCTAGCCCCAAACCTACCACAACCCATTGCCTACGCAGGAAGGGGGATGTAGGTTGATGATAAGGAGAAAATGATAGAATAGAGTAATTATTTCCGCTAGAAAATGAGGATCCGGCATTATTTGTACAGTAACACAAAGTCGTTATTTGGCTGTGCCACTGTAATGAAACAATAAAGATCATACTTAATTTAAGTATCAATTCTGAAGAGACTTCTTGCTTTCCCTCTACCATTTTAACTATTAAAACAAATTTGAATTGCTGGTCTAGTTTCCCACTGTTTTTTAGCAAGCAGAGTGGGCAAAACCTCCCCTCCTCCCATCTCTGTTTAAATGTAGACCTTTGGCATTCCAGAAATCTGACCTTGTTTGTAGGGAATGGCTCATTTTTCTATAATGTAATATGAAGCACTCTTGTGTTTTGATTCCATGAACTAGAGAGTTTAATGTTCCAGCTTGCCATGATAAGGATATGATCTGGTTGAGATAGAAACACTAAAGGAAATTAGCTATTGTACTATTCTTCAACATATTGTTTGCCTAGCAGTTTCATTTAGAATCATTTGGAATAATCTTGAAGTACCTTTTTAAAGGATTCTTTTTTTTTTCTTTTTCTTTTCGTCTTTTTTTTTGTTGTTGGCCCGGATAAAAAGTGGGGCTTTAAGATATTTCTCCTAAAATAAATGTGAGGCTGCCTCATTTATAGTCAGCATGCCTTGATTACTTGCAGACATGCTGGAAATTTACATGCGCTTTTCTCCATTATAAAACACTGATCTGTTCAGATCATTAGCTCCCTCATGACTAGAGTTTGGCAGCAAGCCAAGGCAGGCTAAATCTGTAGCTGTAAATCGTGAGTTGAAATAGCAGAAAGTGGATTTGTAACTTAAAAAGTGTAAACAGTTTGGAAAATGAAGTAATTTTAGAGTATGATTGATTGCCTTAAGATTGCACTTTAAATTAGCCCAGGGTCTCCACTGCAGATATAGGCACTAACTGCTCATTATATATTTTCACTTTTCTTTGGAACAATAGCATTGTTGGTAGGCTTCGAAACAATGTATGCTTCTCCTGGAGTGACCTTTGAGGAAATGAATAGTTTTATTGTGTGTCCGTTACTTTGCCTGAAACAACATTTTTGAGTTATTAATTTGCCGTGGTCTATAAATAAAGGAATCAAAATGCAAAGCAGCTGTATTATGCTGCATATAGTTCATCAAACTTGTGCTTAAACATCACCATTTGAGATTGATAACGCACTGTATAAATAATKTTTTTTTCCCCTCTGAAAAATAAGTAATGTTTTGCCTAGCCTGTAGTTCCTGGAGATTGGTCCTTGAATCCCATAGAAGCAAAAATTATTATTTTTARCACAAACAATTGGTGAATGTTCTGGCGGGCTGGTACACTGCATCCACTCTTTCAAGGACCGTGTTTGACTTAATTGTGTGTCCGTGGGATATGGGGCTGCAGGCTGAAGGGGAAGGAGTCAYTGAAAGGCTCGTTCAGGAATGTGGAAAACGTGTGCTAGATTTGGAGTGTCAAAAGTTATGGCATCATCTGSCCAGCTTGGTCTGCACTGGTCGAGAGCAGTAAGCAGTGGGTGATACAGCAGCCTGGTGATAGAGGAATGTAATGCCCTGTAATATCTGGTGTCTTGTGAGCTCTGGCTGTTTGCAAGTGGTGGCTGAAACCATTTGCTGCTCTTTCCCAAAGAGATACAAAACCCATTGATAATGTTCCTGCCTACCCAGGATATCTGAAGTCACAAAGGTCTCCAGTGTGGAACAACACCTCAGTGTAACTTTATGGGTGTGGGCACATAACTTACATRTATGTACTAAGCATATAGATTGTGCACAGCCAGGACTGCATGCTTTGACCATGCTAGAAATTGGGAATGTAAAGGTATTAAACTGACATTAGTGGTGGTTACAAATCTCAATAAATAGCTCTGACTCCTTGAATAGAATGTATAATAAAAACTCTGACAATTTTGTATCAGTGTTTTTCATCTCTCTCCTTGTCCTAGATTTAGTACCTAGCATTCAGCAGATACACAGCTCTGTTTTGTCGTTCTTCTGGAAGCTCCTTTCCCAGAGAAATTTTTTTCCCAATGTTATCACCCCTCCTTGATCTTCTTTCCTTTCTCCCTCCACGTTTGAAATGAAGATTTTGCACTTGTGAAAGAGGTATGGCTTGAGAGGTSTGAGCACAGGTCTGGGAGCCAGGACCTGCTGAGTGCTGAGCTCAGTGACTCAGTCAGTGGCCTTAAGCAAGTCAGAACATCTCTGATGAGGTTATTTCATATGTAAAACAGGGGAAATAATACTTATCTGTCTACCTGCCTCATAGGAATACCCTAAGGACTGATTAGCGTCCATTAAGTGCTTTGAAATAGACGGTGCTATCTATTATTAGAGCAGGTTCCAGATTAGTAGATAGTGTGTTAGGATTGCTTCCTACTGGGGAGCCTTCCTCTCTGCTGGGTGTGGGACCAAAGCCTATCAGGAGCAGAGCACAAGCTGCCTGGTGTCTTCTGGAAGATTGGCAGGGTTCAGCTGGGCCCTTCCTAGGGAGATTCACTGGAGACTTGAGGCTCTCAGTGGAAACTTGGAAAGAGAGTTTGCCTAGAGAAAAGAGTGGGAGGATAGTTGCTTGTTCTCCTCAGCTCATAGGCATAACTTGTCCTGAAATCCTTTCTCACCCTGCCTCCACCTGAGGCCTTTTTAGGTAATTCAGGTAGCACAGCTTCTCCTCTTTTGCAGGGATGGTTTCCTGGTCCTGCAGAAGAGGAAGAGAAATCCTGTATTAGTTCTCAGGAGGAGCGTGGGGCTGGGTTGGTATGTTCCCATCACAGGGAGCCCTTTCTTATTCAAAAAGCCATTCCTCTTTCTTGAAGAACAAATGCTTATATTCTTTCCCTTCACTGGATAACAGACTCCTCTGCAAAGTCCTTAGAAGGCAAAATCTAATTTTGGGTATAGGATACTAAACTCTGCAGGTGTGTGTCTGCTGAAGTCTGGGAGTCTTTTCATCATCATAACAAGGAGGGTTGTCATCTGACCAGCAGCTGCTTTTGTTCTCTGGTGCATCTTCTCTCCCTGTATACTTTTGTACCTCTCTTAGAGATGCCGTAATAATCTAGTTCAAAGAACCCAGCCCTGTTCTCACTGAAGCCCGCAAGCCTGGTCTTTCTACCGGTGAGACTAGGACTCAGTCCAAATTAACTGGAGAGAAGCTTTATTTCTCTCCATTTGCTCCTCACGCGTCTCTCAGGCCATGAGTAATTTGCAATGAGACGGGAAAGCCTGTGTGAAATTYTCCAAGGGAATTTTCTCCATTTTAATAATGTTAATGAAATTGCTTAACACTTCATCAACTTTCTTGGTGTATGTTGCTGCGATTTTGGTGCTGATTTTTCTTCAGTACCAGGTACCTACCTTAGAAATGGAACTGAGAACTTGTATGAGCATTTGGACCCATGGTTGAACCTTAGCCCTGCAGAAAATATTTGGCACAGGTATCAGGAGATACTGTTTTGAGGAGGTTCTCCACCCCTCCTCTTGTGCCTGCAGGAGGGGGAAGGGATCAGGAGCAGTTGTCCCACAAGCTTTCACATGCCTACAACTATTTCTTTTTCCACAGAAATGAGGCTTTGCCCCAGAGAGACCTAATGATATGACCTTGGTCACACAGGAAGGCCCTGGCATTGCTGAACTTCAGCACAGTTGGTTTGTTCATCTTATCCTGCATATCACTCAGTTTTTCGTTCTTGTATCCTAAACAGGGGAGTAAGTTAGCTCCCTTTGCTTTTAGATCTTCTTCCTGTTACTCCTTTTCAGCTCCAGCCTACCTTGTTGTGATGCAGAATAGGATTAAATGAGCAACCACAGACTTATGAGCAACCACAGACTTACTCATATACTTTTAAAGCTACATTTGGGTTGTTTTTCAGAGCAACAATTTGGGGGTTATTTGGTTGCAACATGAGAAGTTAGGAGGTGAGGGTTCCCAAGTGGCTGGGGAAGTGTGGTACAGGGTAGTTGGGTCAGTGGCCTGGAGTTTGGCAGCTCCCATCTGGCCCTTCCTCATCGCAGTCTTCACGTTGAGTTTCATCTCGTCACTGGGAAGGAGGGAAACTTGAGTAAGGTTCTTTTGGGGAACAGGTATGTGCTACATTGGGATGAGGTAGAGAACAGCAAATTCTTGGAAAAGCATATATGACACTAACATTTTTGTAATTGCTTTTTTTTTGTAAAGCAATGGCATCGTGTTTCTAATTCCAATTCTGTGCCACTCCTGAATTTAAGCATTATTACACTGCAGATGATAACACAAGTTTATCTGTAAAATTCTTTAACTGTGGTTTTTGTTTCCCAGCTTGACTTCTTATTCCCATCTTGTCTTTGATTGGCTTCCAAAAAAGTTATTAACATGTTGCAAAACAAATACAAGGGGCCACTGAAGCTTATTAAAAATGGGTTCTTTTGTTCATATCTGGCAGTTGACAAATTGTCTTGTGCTCTATCTTATCTGCTCCCGTGTGAAAGGTTACATGAGAAAATGGCTGCAAATAAATTGCTATTGAATGTTGTTGAAGACTAAGCATACAGCTTCTCTATTAAGGACCTCTTTTAAAGCTCTCTATTCAGACTCCCCCCTGCATGTCTCTCTAACACTTGTCTGTTATATTATGTTTGGCACAGAAGGAAACATTAAATAGAAAAGCAACGTCTGACTGTGGTGTTTCTAGACCCTATTATCCCTCTGTCAAATGTCCACATGAGAAGGGTACAATTTTTGTCTATATTGATGATGATTTTTGAAGGTTTTGCTAACTGTCTTCATAGTGAAATGCTAGAAACAAATGAAATCGAAAAGCATATTTTTACAGCTTTGGAAATCTTACTTAAATCAGTGTAATGAGACGCACTCAGTAAAATGTAATTATTCTCACTTCTCCATGTGTCAAAGAAATCAGCAGTATGGTTAGGGAGCGGAGGGTTACAGTGAGCTTGTTATTTTTATACAGAGCCAGATACTGCTTGTGTGTAGTAAATTGTAAATAGTAGATAATGCAGTTTTTATGTGTATTAAATACCCTGCAAGAATTAACGGGGTTGTTACTTCATTAAGGGTTTCAAAGAGGGCATAAATGTCAAAAGCAGGGCTTGACTGTTTAAATCACTGGACCATTTCCACCCTCCACCCCTCATGTTGCAGCTCTGGGACCGGCAGCTTCTGCTGCTGCTATTTCGAGGAGGGCGCAGTTCCTCCGAATTTTCAGAATGATAGTGAAAGAGCCCCGTGTGAGACACCAAAATAAGGCTTTTGACTCATACTTCTGGGTGCAGTGGAAAATGAAGGCGGTTGATTCTGCCGCATGGAAGGGGTGGTGAATCAGTCCCTTTTAAGTAAGGCTGCATTTCCTTGTCTCTCATTTATGTTTGAATGGTGTGCGGAGGTGAAAGAGAGAGGAGATGACAGAAGACCTGGTTAGTCTGATATTAAACCCAGTAACTCAGTTTAACTCTGAGCAACTTTCCACTTCTTTTCAATTTTTCATGGTTTAAGATTTTCCCATACAAGTATGGATTTGTCATGGGCCTCTTCAGCACAGAAGGCAGATAACCGACCATGAGTTTAAAATTCATCAGTCCAGAGAATATCTTGAGGAAAAAACAGTTCTGAGCAGTGGGTTGGGGAATCTGTTGTCTTTGAGCTCGTTGTTCCAGTGGTTAATTATCGTCACTGTAAAAATGTGTGCCCCTCTCTTGCCAGGGGCTCTAGTTGCATGTTCCTCTGTGAGAGTAGAGTTTTTCATTCTCCAGTATTTTCGCTGTACAGTGCTACACTTCAGAACGGGGAGTCAAGGCACATGATCATAGGAATAGTAATAGTAATAATACAGAGGATGAGAAGGTGTTGCAGGGCAAGTTAGTGGATGTGACCCCCCCTCACGAAGGTGCTGTAGGGAATGTGTATTTTCAACCTCAGCAGCCGTACTTGTGTTTGTAGCATAACCCCATGCTCAAGTATTTGCAGGATCAGGCTTTATGTGTAAGTACTGAAGCGTAGTTCAGTGGTATGTTGGATGGTGTTCAGAGATTGCTGAAAACGGTGCATTAAATAGCACTTTGAATTGCAAAGTACTGGTTCAGTTTTGTCTATGAGAATGATAACACTTATTATCTGATTGTTCCCTGTGCAAATCTCACCTCAGGAAAAATTAAATTATGTTTGAATTCAGCTAAAGCAAAGTATATCATTATTTTCTTTCGTTATTAAAAGGGATTTTTACTGTTTGTTTGTTAAAACTGAAGCAGCTGCCATGTTRGAGCCTTAGATGATTTAAAAGTAAATACAGAGGCAGAGCCATTTACAGTACAATTGGCTTGTTTAAGGATTTAATTCCTCTTGTTGGCTTCGTCGTATTACCAAATTATGTTTTCAGCTCCCCTCCCCTTTCAAATTCTTTCTTCTTTTTGTTATCAGCAGAATTGAAGCTGCTTATCAGTAACCACGACAACCAGGATAAATACTTGTTTTAAAGCTGATGCACATTCAACCTGAATGGTCCACATGACCCAGAACATTCAAGAGGACAGGCAGCATGTGCTTCCTTCTACAGTCAATCTCCCCCTTCCCCCCATCTCCATCTGCTTTAGAAAGCTAATAGGGCAGTTTAAAAACCTTTTGTATCAGAGCGGTTTTCTGTAGCTGTCCATGGCTGTTTGGGCATGGGTTGGCCCGTGCCTGTGACCTGAGGAGTAAGGAGAGAAGGAGATTTTGGGAGGCAGGGAGATGATTTCACGGCCACATCCCCAGCACTGGCTTGCTTTTCTCATGCTCCTCCAGSTGTTGTCACGGCAGTCACCTGCGTGCGGCGGGAGGGTGAACTGCTGCTCTGCCAACCCTTCGTGAAGGGGAACGTAATCCCGGCTGGGCAGCAGCTAGATAAAATGAAGGAGTGACTGGAATTGTGCAGGACAGGGGAAATGGTTGTGGTAGGGGAGAAGCCTCCACACAGACCCGCCTGGTCCATGCCCTGTCTCTGGTGGAGGCAGGCAGGCTGGCTGGGGTGGCCAGAGACAGTCACTTCGCTTTTGAGGAAACTTAGGGATCTCTCACCCAGAAATTTCCCAACAAGAATTTCTGCCTGGCCTCTTTGCTCTCTCCCTTGCTCTCTAAGTTGCTTGATACTGTGGAATAAATCCTTTAATCTCACTCTGTCTCAGTTTCTCTCTCTGTGTAATGGGGATAATAGTTTTTACTCATCTCCATAAAGCAGTTTGAGGCCTGTGGATGGAAGGGTTATATAAAAGCTGGAAATGACGATTGTCAGTCACTCTTTTGAGTCTAGAAACACCTCATAAGGTTTATGAGGCACTTCCTAAGGCGCAGGAGGATCCTGGGAGTGCCAGGTTGGAGCTGCAGTTATGAGAAGCTGAATATAGGATTAGGGTCTGAAAAAGGAYGTGGAATGCCTGGTTGGAAACTTTTTCTTTTGTATTAAATTTCTTTCCTCTTCTTCAAAAATTGGATTTAGAATTTGTATTTCAAGTGATTTAGTGGGATAAATATTATAGAAGATTTGATTATATGGACATACTGTCAGCCATCGATCAACATACTTGGGTTTGTCCCCGTTAAGTAGGAGTAGAACAACTCTGATCCAAATAACCGAGTGTAAAATATTCTTCAGCCGTGTGCTTTAAGTATGTATTAGATGGTGCTGTCTTTTTTTCTTTTTTTTAATGACTTTTTGCTGTTCAGTTGAACATTAGTTTCAATCTCCAGTAGATTTGTAAGTATTCTCTTTCTTTCAAATGTTAAACTAATCTTAGGAATTCTCTGAAAGGCTGATGCTCTGCTGGCACTGTGACAGAAAACGGAGGGCTGGGGAAGTGGCACGAAATTCTGAGAATTAGCTCTGTCTCCTCCTTAAAAGGGGAGAAATATCTGACACATGCAGAAAGGCTGCACATTTTATTCTCGATATTGGCAGAAATTACTTTTGCCTTTTGATCAATTTAAAAGCAGAATCAGGCAGGCAAACGTCCATGTCAGAATTACAGGCAACTTGCTAACATCATCATTATCTGGTAAACATAAATGTAATCACTGTGTTCGTATCCTGCAACACGTTGCCTTTGTTCTTGATTGCATTAGCATTCAAATAGAGGGGGGTTCTCAAAGCAAGGATGCATAGCACGGGTCCTGCCAACAAAGAGGTATCCCTGTTGTGTCAATAATTTACCCAAATTTATTTAAAACCAAAACCACAGATTTCCTGTCCCATCTCACRTGGCTAAATCATTACCGTATTTGCATTTATCTGTGAGAGAAATATGATTCTTAGATTAATATTTTTAGGTCTTGTGATTAATTAGCCAGCTGAGGCACACCAAGTGGCTTTACTAGAGAGAATAAAGACCGTGGGAATGAAAAGGCGGAGTGGATTGAAAGAGCTGTGTTTGAGAAGTCTTCCCTAACTACTGGAGAGAGAGTGGATTGGTGTGCTAGAGCATGCCTTGTGACTGTGATGCAGCTACCTGACCTCCTCAGCTGTTGCTCCTAGTCCACAGCAGATTCCTGCTGTGGGGTGTGAGTTCCTACTGTGGTTCTTAGCCTTGTGTCTGCACAAAGAATTCGGTATGAGAACTGGTCAGGCAAGGAGCCAGGCATAATCCTCCCATGAAGGTTATTTCACTGGGAGAGTTATCCTTTCCCACTTAGGAGTACCAAGAGGTGTAGGTGATGATTGTCATTGCTTCCTAGCCACCTGCAGTTATCTGGGAAATTTTGGAGRTGTTTGGCAGATTATACCTGGACTGTGATATGGGAAGGTGTTCTCATTGCGTCATTCCTCTTAAAGATTCCTCTTAAAGATCTTGAGGTCATAAAGACCCAGTTTCTTCTTCTCCCTTATGGTTACTCTTTCATTGTTCAGCCATTTCTTTTGCTTTTGGGCCTTTTGAGAGGTTCAGGGTTTTTCAGTAGTTGTGTGCTAAGTTCATTTCTGTCTGCTGAAATCTGTGCTCTCTGTCTTTGGGTTTTTATTAGAACAGGCAGCTCTGAGCTGTGCGGAGCCTGTCTGACCTTCAGTCATTGGTTTTTGAAGGGTCAGGTACACATCTTTGCTTCATCTACACCTGTGTTCTCATGCCCATACTGCAGAAAGTCATTGCCAGAGGAGTAGAACAGAGAAGAACTAGATCTTCAGAGCTGGAGGGTCTTGGGAGGTCAGTGACACCTGAACACTGCCCAGCAATAGTCAGGAGACCTCCCATCTTGGGGCTCACAGCCGTGTTCATTCAGCACTGCTAACCTTGCCATTCCCAGTCCTTCCAGACATCCAGATGCATCCTCCATTGCCTCTGTTTCTCCTGCATATTGATGATAATGGTCAAAGCCATGCATACAAGCAGTGATAAACTAATTATGATATGTGAATCCTCTGGGAGACCCCCTTAGTAACTGAGGGTAATGAAAGAAGGCAGAGGAGCAAGGGCACTGTGCGGGAGAGGAGTCTGATGGACAGAGCCCTGCAACTTCCTTCATTTTCTCTCTGTATTCCAAATAACTCCCTTGCTCAATTTGCTACCCGCACACCAAAGCATTGTCCCATTTTATCTGGTTCCCCTGATACTTCCATTGCTTATCTTATGAAGATGTGTGTCAACATTTATCAAAACAAATGGCAAGCCTGGGACCTTTTAAGTAGTTTTTTTAGTTAATAAAACCAATCTTCTATTTCTGTTATGTTAAAAGTACATTATCTTTTTATTACAAACTCTCTACAGCTCTGTCTGTTTTCCTTCTTGGCAATTTCATGACTGCTCCAGTTGATTGCTGTATGGAGAATTACAAAATCATTAAGGGTGGGGTTTTACCAGCTGACTTACAGTACAAGCCATTTCTCAAAATAACCACAACAGTGCAATACTGATGTGTAATTTACGTCACGGTATGTTTTTATGAAATAGTTTGTGGCTTATTCATTTAGATTTAGAACTGAATATCTCTTCTCTCGCTTTTTAATCAAGCCTGCTTTTTTTTTTTTTTGGTACTTTTTAATATTTTCCACTCCAAGGCTTGGCTTTCCTCCAACTTACCAGCTACATTAAGGAGGAAAAAATTGATTTTTTTTTTTTTTTTTCCCCTTTGCCTGCAGTTTAACTGCAAGTGTGTTTCTCCTTTGATGTATATATTTGTGTTAACTGCCTCAGAAGAGATGGTAGATTTGTGGTAGAATATATTGCACAAAGGTAGAGCAGAGCATTGATGAGAGATGTAAAAGTTTGGGATTTCAAACCATACAAAGCAAGTGTTTCTATTTAGCCTCCTGCTCTGGTACATTTCCTTTTTAAAAATTACTGTCTGTATAATGTCTTGTAATTAGAACAGGAAATCATTGAGTAACTGTAAGAAGAAAAAGAGCACTTAAACTGAAAAGAAATTTACCTTCTGAGAAATTAAGTTCACAATTTTTTTTCCTTTAAATTTTTTTTTCTTCCCATCACATTACCAGGTTGTTAATGATAGTAACAGATGTACAGACCCTTATCTGTATCATTGTTCTGCTTGTGTTTTCTGAGGGGGAAAAAAAAGTCGTTTTCAGTAATACAAAAAATGAATGGACAGAAAATGAGAAAAGCCTAATTACAAAAAATATTCTGTGTCACAACAGAGTAGCAATTAAATTGAAACTTCAATATAATTATCAATAACAGTCGAGCCTGGAAGGGTGCCAGGCGCGTAAAGTTGGTGCTCAGCCTTTATGTGGTTGCTAGGAGCACAGCAAAAAGTATAAAGCTTAGAGAAAGGAATGTCTAATGTAATAAAGTAACAGAAGGTAGCATAAATCATTGTGAGAGCAGTTCATATTGACATTATTTTACTTAAATTGGGTCGAAACTAGACATTTAGTCTTACAAGAGRCACAAATTCATATTTCTTCTGCAGGAATAACTCTGTGCTTTCTGGGAAGAAGTGGAGTGTGCTTTCATAGCACCAGCCTCGTACATATTTGGAATCTTTTAAGCAAAAATCTTTAAATGTTTGTTTCTGTTGGCATCCAAATGCATTTGCACTAATACGATTAAAAGAACTAAAGGGCAAAATACTTGGCAGCTTTTGCAGTTGAGGTAATTAGGTACAGGAAGGAACATGCATAGTTTTTCCATCAAGCTCTATAAAATCCTGGTGTGAAGGTCTTTTTAAAGAAAAAAAATGCTTACTGATGTTGAGGGTAGATTATGGCAGTTAGCAATAACATTATAGGCTGATGTTTCTGAAACAAGCAAACAGAAAGCATGTTACAGTTTTGTATTTCTCTGCTCTCTCTGTAAATAGTTCTGGCTCTAGATGGATTTGTTAGGAATTCGGGCTTTTAACAGGCTTTATTTTTTTTTTTCTTTTGGGGCATTTAATTGTCTTGCCTTACATATTAAAAATGGTTGTGCTGATTTGAAAAGTCAGTTCTTGCACAGATTCATTGTGTTTGGCATTTCATGCATCTCTTACTTACAAAGACAACTTGAAGAACATGTAATCCAACATAAATGCCAGGCTGTGCCAAATCCCAGCTCTCTTTACCCCTCACAAAGGGAACTGTTGGATTACATCTATGCATATATAGGCAGTGCTCGGAAGGCAGGGGTGGAACCTTGCTTCCTAATTACAGTTTCTCTGTTTTCAGCCCTGAAATATAAAAATAAATGAGAAGTTGACATTGGAGGGGGTTATTAAACCATACAATTATGATATAAGCATAGGATTAGAGTAATTTCAGTTGAGCCTTACAAGCAGAATACTGTAGGTATTATCTTTTACCATGTTCTGTCTGTTGGAAGCTAAAATGAGATTCAGAATTACAGTGTCTCGATTCCCTAATATCTCAGTTGTATGTTTTTAGAAAGCATGTTGTTTTTCTTAATTTTAATGGAATGTGATCCAYATTTTGAGCTCTGCTTCTCCTAAGAGTAAATGCTTTCTGATCATATTTTTGAAAAATCCTCAGCAATATTCACTAAGTCCACCATTAAATGGCACRTGTTAGATTTTGATAGAAGAAAAAAATAGTTGTTCTTTGGGCTTGCATTTTATTAGGGATTGGTCTGTTTTGATTTCTCGTCTCTTATGTGGGCGTGGTTGAGGAAAAAATCTTTGTTCCAGGAACATTGTGTTTGTCTTTCACTAAACAAATCTTCAGCTTAATCAGCCTTTGTTCATTCTTAGATGTATCTATTGAACCTGGAGTGAAAAAGGAAAGGAAACAAATGCAGCATAAAGTAGTCACTGGAGTTGCACAAGCATGTATGGAAGTGATCCTGTAAAAAATGACTTGGTTTTAATTTATGCCAGGGGGTTTGAGTTGAGTCGTCAGTTGTCAGGGGTACAAAGTTTGTGTAATTCTGCGTGGRGACTTACAGCACATTTGTCTAGAAACTAATGGTTTACTACAAAGGCACGTGGGACATACATTTATATACACCCTGTTTAAAAAGCTGACCACATCCTGGCATAAGAAAAGTGCTGTCAGATCGACAGATTCGGCTCACCGCTATCTACACAAAGGTATAAAGTAGTAATAACTGTCAGGCAGGCGTACGTGAAACTCCCGAAGGAGCTAAAGGACGGATCATGTGCTTGTTAATTCCTAGAACAGTTTTCCTGATCTGATTTTTAGAGTTTCCTAATAAAGAAGAGAGAGCCTTATTCCCAGGAGCAGTTGGCTCAATCGTGCTGTTGTGTAGACTTATGGGATACTTGTTGAAACAAAGAAAAGCATGACCACATCCTTACTGACCAAAAGAGGTTTTAGGGCATCAGTTTTATCTTCTTAGAAAAATAATGTCGATGCTGTTTACCAAAATGCATTACTCTTACGTTTGGTTTTTTTTTTAAGAGATATTGTTTTATCTCCTCACCTGTGTCGGGATAGTGGTGAGAGTTCTGAGTTTTTAAAAGTGATGACTTTCAGGAGCTGTGCTTGTAAAGACGGTACTTCGCAAGWCCGTCTGCCATGTTGATTTTTTTTTTTACAGCATAGCATTCATCTGCAGTGATGACGTTCTAGGTGATATATCTGCTTTCAGAGACGTCTTAAAATTTAGCCTTTTGTGTGTCAACATTTCCATTGCCTCACGCGAATCTAGACGAGTTGTGCCATCRTATTTAGTTGGGGAGAACTGATCTGACATTTCTTTCAATGTCTAAAGTGATTTTTACTGTAAGAATAAGAACGATGATTTCAGTATTGGTGATGGGATTAAATAGTAAACGTTTTGTCTCTGGCAGAAGAAATAGCTGAGTTATTCAGTAATCAGAGTACAGGAGAAAATGTAAAGTGAATGCTCTTGCTTTGTCTTCATTGGCATGCATGGAGRGCCATGTTCGGTTACGTCCCTGAGGAGATAAATGAGCATAAAAAGAAGTGCTGTTAAGTACTGGCTGCATACCTGCAAATGAGTAATTTCTCATGTTTGTATCCCTGGTTGGGTTTTTTTTTCTCTTAGGTTTCCTCCTGGTTATATGATGACACTTGATTGTGATATTTCAAAATCTGCCRCCTTCATACGTAATATCATCTAAACTGTGGAGGAATGGAAAGGTCTGAGCTCTAGATTGCTTTATATTTTGAACCCAGCAGCACAAGCTGTTTGAAAATTCATTTGCTCATTGTGCTCTGTAGGAGTCCTGCTGCATTTGCAGTTAATGTGAGGAAAGTTGCTTCCACCTGTTGGGGTTTAGCATCAATGACCAGGTCAGATAAGCCCACCTCCCTGGCCCAGGGGCCCTTCTGTAGTGGCCAGTATCAGGTACTTCAAAGGAGAGTTAATAGCTGTATGCTCTGAGGCTTGTATATTATTATTTTTTAAAGATGTTAGCTGATGTAAACTTGAGTGCAGTAAAGCTGTATGGGGAACTGAGTAAAAATTACAGATAAYATTTCTATCAAAGTAGCCAAGTTGGCAAAGTATGGAGAACACTTTGATTCAGGCCCTTGGCCAGCTTCTGCAGAGCAATGTTTTCTTGCTCATCCGGGTAGTCCTTGTGAGTAAGCACGGGAGAGCTGAACAGAAAGGCAGAAAATAAGCTGTGTTAATAAACTTCCTTTAGATTTCTATTTTTAACCTTTCTTTCCAAACCCACTGTGCTATACAAGATAGGTCTTGAGAAGAGACTGAACTTACGGGTTTTCTGAAGTACTTGAGTTACAGCTCTTGATTTGTATTTTTCTGACATACTAAGAGGAATTTTTTTCTTCTCTTCCAGGTGAGGATGACGAAGATTCAAACCTGTTAATTCTCAGCTACCCACAGTACTGTCGATATCGTTCCATGTTAAAGCGCATCCAGGACAAGCCCTCTTCAATACTAACAGACCAGTTTGTTTTAGCCCTTGGAGGCATTGCAGTAACAAGCAAGAACCCCCAAATCTTCTATTGTCGGGATACATTTGATCATCCTACCCTAATAGAAAATGAAAGTATATGTGATGAGTTTGGTAAGTCACATTACAGYTATTTTCTTTTTCTTACAAGTAAACACACTTCTCTTCTTTTTAAGTGTCCACTGATTTCCAAAGGGAAGATGTGATTCCTTTGAAGTGAACCAATGCTATTTATGATTGAAGTGTTAAGTACCAAATATGCTCTTTCTTCTGTGAGATTGAAGGCTTCTAGCCCCTAGTRATCTCAGTATTGCAACTTGAGTTTATCACTATCAAAGATAATGTTACATGGGTAGAGTGTGTAGCACAGTGACTTGGTAGTAATGAAATGATACCTTGCCTGGGTTTGAAGTTCGTCTATCTTAACCATTCGCCTTCAGCCTGTGTGTTTCCAGAAGCTTTACAGCATGTGTTAGTTTCTTTAGTCATTGTTGGTGCAATATGCTAAAACATGCAAAATAGGAAGGAGTCCTGGCACACCCCATTGCTGTTGCAGAGCACTCAGCAGCCATGCTCCCAGAGCCTGTAGACACTCTACAAGTGTCAGCTGTAGCCACTGTGTTTCTGGTCATCTTGGAATTTGGGCTCTTTCAGCAGRGGCTTTGCCAGTGCTAGGAGCTTGATTTTATGAGTGTAGAGGTACTTCTGGGACGTGACCTCTTAATTCAAATGGCATAGAGAATATTCTGCAGCTCCAAAGGAGTACACAGCCCCTTAAAACTGGGAGAGAGGACTGCAAGATTTGACAGCTGGTAGCAACCAGGTGATTTCACACCGGGTTTTTTTGGTGTCACATCGACCCAAGGACGGCAGATGTGCTTTGAATGTGTGACAGAAAGCATTTTGTGTAGACACCCAGGGTAACTGCAATAATGGGTCCAGTGTAGTTTCCTTAGCAGTGTACAGAATGAAGTTTTATTACCCATATCACCAGATGAATGAGTGCTGTGGCTAATGCTAGCAAAGTCTGCATGGTGTGAGTACACCTTTGCTTGCGAGACCCCCACATCTCTGCGAGGAAGCTCTTGTGGTCTCTTAGAGAACAAATTTCTGCTTATGTGCTTACATGTATAATAATGAGAGTGAGAGGGAAGGGCTTTAACAAGGCCTGTGATCGGAGAGTCATCTCCCTGTTTATCTGAACTGAGGCATGCTGGCTTTAAGCTTGGTGCCCAGCTCAGGCCTTGTTGTGTTGGCAGAGAAACACTGGCTCATCCACTGGCATTGGGGCATTTTGTAAGGTAGTGCTCCTCTGCTGCAGGTGAGATCCTTCCTCGCGTGGTGTTGTCACTGGAGCATGTGGCTGCTGGATATAGTTTCAGTTTTGTGCTGTCAAGATTTTTCAGAATCAGGCCCAAACTGTCAAGTCTGCTCACACTCACACAAAACATTACAGGCTTTGAATGAACTATGAATAAAGGTGTTGGTTGCTCTTAGGGGCTGGAGGTGGTAAAAAAATGAATGAAATGCCCTGGAAGTTTGGTCCAATAACACAATAGTATCATGTTGGTTTTTATTTACTCTGAGATCAAGCTCTGAATATGAAGTTCAGTTTTAATTGACTCTCCTTTTTATATAGGAAAGGTTATTTCAGGCTTGAAGGCGTTTGATGAGCCTACCATCTGCTTTCTGTGGAGTATTTTATTCAGGGTCATTCCTTGATTACAGGTTTGTTGAAATAGTTGGATCCATAATGTAAGTGTATCATGGAATATTAGTAATAGATGAATCAAAGAGATGTGGAGTGATGCAGAAACTACGCTTAGTGAACCATAGCAAGTGCTTTGTTCAGTCTCTGAAAGCAAACTATGCCATTCTCTTGACCTTTGCGAGGCAATTATCTCATTATCAGACCAGATCCACAGAAATCTTACCCAGGGAAATTAATAATGTGTATTTAAAATGTAGTTTGGTTTAAGAAGCAGATCTTTTTTAATCCCTATTTTAAAAAAAAAAAAAAAAAAAAAAAAAAAAACACCACACAAAAAATCCCAAAAAACTATTGTTTAAAAGTATTTCTTATGAAAATAATGATGTGAAACTTGCAAGCCCTGCTGTTGTAAGAAGAAAAACTGGCCAATGTGTGGTTTCATATCTGTATTGCAAAATGTATGGTGTCAATTATACTACCTTTGCTGAAGACAACTGGCAAAGTACTATGTTATCCTTTTCTTTGCTGGCAGGACAATAAAATGTACAACACTTCGTTATACAAACAGTTTACATTGATATCATGTAGATTGATGTCACATGTGGAAAGTGATGACTGCTAAGGCTAAACAGAGGCAGGGTGGTACAGTAGATAAATGGATTACTCTAAGGCACTGGTATTTATCAGTCAAATCTGAGGGGATACCAGGTTACAGAAATGTGACTCAAATTCTGAAAAGGTGTCTATAAGGAGATCCAGACACATTTAATTTGAAGGTCTTGGCTGTTTGTTACCCTCCAAATGAAATAAGCATGCAGAAGGAACAAGATAGGAGTGTGTATTTCACCATTTTTACCTGAAATTCTCCTAACTCTAAAGCAAATACGAAATTTGGGAAATACATTCTGCTGATGTCTTTATGTGGGAAGCACTGGAGCACTGTTTTCTGATGTGGATGCCAGGTCTTCAGAAGCATTGCTTTTGGGGCAAATCTTAAACGTTCTCTGTACATTGGAGTACTGGGCAACAGATACAGCATGTCGCAAGTGAGACAGCAGAAACACCTTTACAGAGAGCCCCAGTATGTAAGCTGTTGTTCTGGTTAGGCAGTTTTAATAGAGAGAAGTGTTTTTCCAGGAAATATTCTCTCTACTTTCATTACAGATTTATAACAAAAAAAGATTTTGTTGAGCTCTAACTTCTCATCCTTCTTGCCTATTTTTCCCTCTTCTATAGGGTTTAGGAGAAATACATAAAGCAGGAAATGAGGAAGAAAAATAAAGTTTTGTTGACAGTAAATAATGTTGTTTTGGTGTGGGRCTTTCTAAAGGAGAAGATGTATGTAAATGCTGTTTGTGAGCTCCCGCAGATACGGCCGGAAGGGATGCCGTGATGCTTTGGGCGGTCCCATGTGAATGTTTTATGTTTCCATAGAGCTTCTGGAGGGCTCAGGCTGTGCTGAGCTTCCCCTCCAGCTTCAGCTTGGGCTGCCACAGCTGCTGCCAACACCACAGCTACCTGTGCTTGCTGCCTGYGCACTGCTGTATGGCATGTGCCCGAGGGGTTTGGGCAGGAATATTCAGGACCAGTTTTCTTGCACAGTCCTTCTCTGATTCTCCTCTGACTTGGTTCAGCATGCCACAGCATCCCATCTAGGAGGCCACTGGAGAAACRGACTGCTGAATGGGCTCAGCAGCTGGAAGGCTCAAACATTTACATCTATTTCTTTGCAGCCTGCCAAGGAAGGACTTGCTCTCCATTTACAGAGGAAAAGACTGCTGTGAGTGGGAAGCCTCCTGCTCCCATTCTTGTTGATATAACTACTGATTAGTTAATCCAACTGCCTTGGAGCATTCCCCTTCAGAATGCAAATAGGCTCAAAAGCTTGCTTCTGTTCAGAAAGCAGAAGACATAAACCATGCTTGGATGTCTTGATAGCCCAAGTTCATGGCTATGACCGCAGTCAGACYGTACACATATCCCCCTCCTGAAATAAGAGCAATTAGAGGTCCTCACCAGCGTGAAGCAGTCCAGGTGGATAATGAAGTGAACAATGAAAATGAGCAATTCATTTCCCTTCAACTTGAAACATTTTTCAAAATCTTTTTCTTTTGTCAGCCTCTGGAGTTACTGAATAACTTTTGTAAATGCATGTAATTTACTGGTATCTGCTGTGTGGTCATACATGCTGCAAGAGAGAAGGAATGAAGAAATACAGTTCCTAATAATTTTCATTACAGACCACAGTGATTTAGCTGGAGGCAAAGCTGCCTGTGAGCGTTCAGAAGGTGTATCTGGCAATCACTGGGCATAAATCAGTGTGCACTTGTTGCTAAGAGTAGCACATGTCCTCTGTGTTTGCATGTCCGAGGAAGGTGACAGACTTGTGCCAGCTCCATGGCTTGGAGTGGCTTCCAGGGCGCATCAGTGAGCCTGGGTCCTTCTGTGATCCAGCTGTGGTCTGGGTGATGGTGGGTTTCTGCAGCTCCATCAGCTTCACTAGGTGAAAATCTCGCGCAGAAGGATTTGTCATGGTGCTTTGCTAGATAGATATTATAAATCCTGCCTGCTAAGGATGAACCCAAAGGCTGTCTTTCATTTTGTGAGCATGGCATTGCTTTTTCTATAAACAGGAGTGTGAGAGAAAACTGAATACCTTATATCTCCTCGATTTTTAAAATCTGTTTGGTAAATTTTAAATCATTGTGGATTATTTTTATAGTATGCTGGGTCCAATCTGCCATTAAACAAGCTGTTTTGTCCCCGGGGTACTCTAAACACATGTTCACCCCCAAAAGACAGTTAAAAGATTTTGGGTTTGCATGTAAAAGCCAGTTTTTTAATGAGACATTTCATACCAAAAAGTGAGAGAACTACAACCTACTGTGGTATAAATACAGTTTTTTCTTTGAAAAATTAACATGCCATAACATGAGCAATGCAAAGGGAAACTGCTCATTGAAAAAAAAATACATGTAAAAGGGYATTGCAGGCCCCACTTACCTTCTCTCCCCGTCCCCCAAACCAAATTTAACAATACATCGCGTGCTAGGGGAARAGTTATCTACATTAAAATGCAAACCTCAAAACCATCAACAACTCATCTCTCCCTGTGAAACAATGAAGAAAGCAGTTTGTCTCACTTCCAGGGCTGGCAGGGAGTGGTTAGGAATGAGGGGTGACTTACCAGTCCTCCCAGCTGCTGGAGTTTCTGAGCTAACAATTTCAGAAGGACTTAACCTCCTCCTTGTCATTGACCAGGGAAGCCATGGAAGGGCAGTGCTGTGAAGGAGAAAGGACTTTTTAGGGATGGGTCATGTGCCAGAAAAATTCTGTGGCGTGAAAGCTGGTGACTTCAGGGTATAGAGTGGTACCATCAGTCCTGGTAYAGCTGAAATTTGGTCTTTGCTCTCATTATGCGTCTTAGTTTACAGAAGTTTGTGACTCACAGATAAAATCAGTTGTTTAGGGGAAGAACATAACAAAGTAAAACCTTGGCAGGGAATGAGACTTTTAACCAAAAAAAAAAAAACAAAAAAAGAAGACGGAAGAATGTTTCCAGTATAAATGAAATACAGTTTTCCTGTTGGTGACTTATTTTATTTGTGTGAGTCAAAGAGTCAAAGTTGGCTTTTCTTTTTAAACTAGCTCTAGTACAGAAATTGTACTTRGGCCTGAGTTGTTTTTTAATGTTTTTCAGCTGATGTAAAGTATCAGCATTATTGCTGTTGTCTGTTTTGGCTACCTACAGGATAATTTGTATCAGTGAAATTCAGAAAAACCTGAAGTTTCCATATAGAAGCTTCAGGCTTCTTTGTTTTAATATAGATGTGATATTAGAGTGGGATTGGTGTTAGTGCTCCTCTGCAAGGACTAGAATGTTTAAAGCATTTAGAACTGAAAYAGGAGGAGTATGGAGACTTTTTATTAGTGTGGATACTGGGACCTCCTTAGATGGAGCTTTACAGTGGCATCTCCAACAGTCTGAAAAATATGCAAATTTTTTCTGAGGTCCTGGGCAGGGTGGCTTAGCTAAATATTTCAAATTTTAGGTCTCTCAAAACAAAAACAGGACATAGCTGGAGGGGAAGTAATGATTAATGTATAATAGYGCTATATACAATGTAGATAAATGTACATTTCCTCTTCCCTCCCACCCCACCTCTGCAAACATAAGCTTTTAGCTTGAAAAAGCAAATCTGGAAATGTTCTGGATTCTGGTCAGACTTCTTTCTTATTTTGTTAATTCAACTGTAGAGCAAGATATTAATGATCCCCAGATGTTGTTTATAATGATTGATTTTTCAGTTGTAAAAAAATACTTGGGTTTTTTTTTAAACAATTGATATTTTGTAGTGTGCTTTGCAGCGTTTGAATAAAATGTCTGAAGGCAGAGCTGTTTATGTGCCCAACATAATTGCTTCTGTTAAGTGATTTCTTCATTCTTAACATTTTTAGCTCTAATTGCTTTTTCCCCATACATCTAAAAATAAATATTTGCAAGTTTTGCATTCTGTCACTCATTGAAATGCATAAAATATTTGTATACTCAAAGCAAAAAGGCACTGATAAGGGGTCACATTCTGCCTTTCTTAGTGGCGTAAATCCAACATATCTCGACCCACTTCTATGGCTGTTACTCAAGATTTTCACCAGTTAACCAAGGACAGAATCTCACCCAACGTTAACAGCAAGCTGTTAAGCGAACATAAGTAATGTGTAGTAAAGTAAGATAAAATACCTTCCTGTCTGCAAGAACTTCAAGAGAAACAAATGCTGTTAGCTTCTACTCCTTCTTATTTATTTTTTTAGTGCATTTTCACTAGCAACTGTAGTTGTAACCAGGATAAATACTAAAACAGATTATTTTTCACTGTATAATCGAAACTCCCTTATGGAGAGCACTGATTTTATTTGGGCTGCATGTTCCTGCTGCCCTCAGGAAGGCAGCAGATGCTGAGTGGAGGGGCAGGTGCTGCCTGAAAAGCTGCTTCTGCCCGTTCCCTCGGGCCCCTCGGCATCCCTTCTCAGCCAGGGCTGGTGGTGGCTGTCAGCCTTGCACAGAGGAGCAGGGGAGCTGCCCGAGAAGCTTGTGGCAGCCGCCGGTGTCACTGCGAGAGCACAGCTCCCATGGGAGGGTGCTTGGGAATTTGGAATGACTCCTTACTTCCTCAGGTGCCCTGGGATAGCAGTCTGGGAGAGAGGGGGGCTTGTGCCATGTGACTGCATGTGGCCGTGACCAGCTGCTTGAGAAGCATCAAGGCTGTGAACCATGGGGTGTCCGGTATGGCCTGGGCTGGGACAGCCCTGATTTTGGGGCTCTCATGGGACAGGAGGTGAGATATCCTCCCTCTTGCAACTGCCCATGGCAGAGGGCACTGGGTGTGCCAACAGCTTCTTTTTAATTTTTAACTTAGTGACTGTGGGATGGTATTGTGGGGTTTACATGTTTTACCAGCCAGAGTTCTGCAGAGAATCAATGCGTAGTTCCAGCAAACTGGAAGTGAGCTGCAAGTGAGCTGCTCTTCTGTGCCTGATAAAGGCACCTCATCAGATGCGTTTTGTCATCTATTACACGCATGTCCATTATGTTGGTGTCCGTTCAATAAATGATGGTAGGTGTACATTACTAATTACTCCTATATAAGACTCCAACTGGATGGCTGGTTTTACAGTTCAGGTACCAAAATCACGTTTTGTCGTCACAGTGAAAAGTCAGCCASGCTGTGTTCATAGTGCGTGTGAGTCATGTCCATCATAGATGGTCTCATTTCTGGAGCTACCTATTTTGCCTAATGTGCCTTCATTAGCACATCTTTGTTTGACTGTTTCCTTGGTTTTGGTGCCTCCCTTGGACCACCAGGCCTGCCCGGACTTCGGAGCTGTGTCACAGCACTTTGGGCTGGCTGGCATTCCCAAGCCTCATGAGCAGCGTCCTTGAGGCCAGGCCTCAGCAGTGGCAGYGAGGAGGGGAGACTGTTATGGCCAGGGAAGGGCCCACATTCCTGTACAATGGAAAAGTGAAGTGGTTTAGGTCAGAATATGGTCACATTCTTCTGATTAAACCCACTCAAAAAAGACAACATTGTAATATTTTCCAATGACTGTTTATCATGAATTACGTCAGCCTTAGTTTAAATTGCTATTATTTCTCCTTAATGCTTCTTGGTGCCTGCATAATTTACAGCATTGGCAGCTGTGGGACTATGAAATAACCTTTCACAACCACCATACAATAGTAAAGAACATGAAGTTTTTGTTGTTAATTATTATGGGACTCCTTTAACTTTTTTACAAAGTGACATAAAATATTGTTGAGGTATTTATGGTTAAAGCTACTTTTACGTGGATCTATTTTGCTTCTGGCTAGTTCTTAACTAAAGCAGTCATTTGTGGTTATTATGCCTAGGGAGATATTATGTCAGAACTGGTTTAAGAGTATTATTATGTATCACATGTCATATATTACATGTCAGCACTTGAGGCTGTCTTTCAATAAAAACAAATGTAATTTTAGTTAATGGTCTTTTAGGTATAGGCCATTTGTAAACTTACCTGAGTTCATTTGAAGGTATACTAAAAAGCTTTGTTCTCTGGGAGTGCACTTGGGTAATTTCATTTTGGCTTGAGATGGAATTTCCAAAATATTTATCATTATTTCAATCAGAGAGTGCTGCCTCTAAAAAGCAAATAGTTTCCCAATACCGAAGTTAATGTACACATTTTAAGGAGCTGTAACTGTTACTCATTACTTTGTTTACTTTTGCCCCCTTTGGAGCTCACGCTTCCCAGGTTCCCTACTGGTCAGGCTGGTAGTAGTATCCCAGGCAACTAAGCCACCTAATGATGATACTTCACTGTGCCGCTTACATGAATAGCTCGTACCTTCTATGTAATCCGTGGGTGAAGGGGRGGAGAAATTAGAGGTTGAAGGTGAGTTTTAGGTTTCCTTGAAGTTGCATTTCAAATTTAGAAAATGCAAACTTACACAAAGCGAACTTCGAATTAATGTGTCATTCCCCTTGGTTCCAAATACTATGCATATTTTCCAGTACTTACTTATTTAAAGCAAGAAATGAAGCATATAGGGTGTGCCAGAAAGTTTACACAAAGAATGAAAACACGTAAATGACTCATGAGAACTTTTTCTGTGGGTTTTTTTTGTTGTTGTTCTTAATGCGTAATTATTTAATTACTGGTAGGAAAAAAAAAACAGAATTTATTTCTTTCTTCCCCGTTTTTCCTCTCCCCTCAATCTGTGCTTGAGCACCATAAAAATGATCAAAGCCTCTATTTGTCTCTAGTTACATTTTCCTCCCCGGGATTGCTGGTTTTGGTAACTCTATTGTAAGAAACTGAAACTCGGCTGGGCAAAAAAAATCAGTTTCTGTCCCCTCATAAATGCTTGAGCTGAAGATGTGAAGATGCAAACATGAAACTAGAAAAGCAAGCAAAGAGCTGGGTGAGGATTTTGTGTGTTGCTAAGGTGAAATTTAATAAGGRGAACATAAAATGGAGCTAAACTTGCCTGGATGCCATGAGATTTTTTAATATTAGGCAGCATGCTTGATTTCCCTGGAAATGAGTGAGCAATCTGAATTTAGAGTTGTTTGGCAGGGGGAGGGGGTGTTTCGTTCTCTTTTTCAATCAAAGGCATTTCACAAGCCGATTGCATGTGAAAGGGGAATCTATCATTACGTAAGAATGTAACAAACTTTTCCGTTTAATGAATATTAGGTATTTCAGGAGCCCATAAAAGATGGTAAAAGAGAGAGACAGAGCTGATGTCTTAGAGATTTTAATAAAGATTGAAGTTAGTAGTGAAAAGGTCAAAGTGCCATTTGTTGAGMCCCTGCTTCTGGCATGGTTTCAAAGCTCTCAGTGCTGACTGGGGGGCTGTGATGTGTGTTAATGAACAGTTGTGGCACTTAACTGAGATCATGGGTTGGTCACATGAATATATATAAAAGATATGAGTGAACATTTTCCGCTTTTGCAGCAGTTTGGCTCTTGGAAGGACTAAACAATTAAAAGAAATGTTTGAAATGTTTGAACACCACATTAAGTCCCCTAGTCTGTAAGGAAAATGAGCTATGAATAATAGAATACTGGTCTAGTTAAATATAGTTATTCAAAATTGTTTTTAGCTACAGATGTTATGCCATTTTAGAAACTTAGACTAAATAATGTCAGATCTTGTTTGCTTTTTTAGTGTGTTATTCATTTATTGGGAAATTCAAAATTTAAAACAGCTGGGAAAGGGTTTGGTGTTCACTAAGTAATCTTTAAAATGTGTACATTTCAGACTTACTCTTGCAGTGCTGTTTAGAAATGACTGAATTGTATATTATAGTTATAAAGTTCTGTAAACATGCTCTACCATGTAGATGACAGGGAAACATGAAATGGGAAAATGAGATAATTCTGGAGCCAAATTTTATGTATTACAGACTTGATAAAACAGCAAATGGCTTTCTCAATTTAAATAATTTGTAACTTTCCAGGAACGTGCATGGATGTTATGAACAGTATGTCTAAAATAGCAGCAGAAAATAATGTTCATTCTCCTTTAATTCTCCCTTTGATGTTTATGTCAAAACGAAGGAGTTAATTTATCTAAGAGTTTCACTGCGTGAGTTGGACTGTACAAAACCAATCATGTAGAAATAATAGACTACCATTGGAAGTGCTGTACTATTGCAGTTTTAATAGCTCTTCAGTTCTGCTCAACAATTAGTCCATACATTTTATAGCTGTGTCTTTAAGAAACTGGCACACTCAGCAAAATCACAGTAATTGGGAGATGATGCAATGTGGAGAGAAATCAGAGTAAGAAAATTAATTGAAAAATAGTGTTTTGTTTGGGTTTGTTTTCTTTTAAAATTTTAAACACTGCAGTAGTAAGTGCTGGTGGGTGAGACTTCTGCAGAATTTAAATTCCACGTGGCCGGGTTTTTGTGAATTTGCTTTTAAATCAAATTGCAAAAGAGGCAAAATAGATCATTAAAATTCTTGCTATAGTTTTCTCTCTGAAATCAAGTGAGGGCATTAACAGGGATCCAGAGTAGGGCTTTTTCTCTTTGTTGACACTAGTGCTGTTTAAGTTCTCATTACCTGTCAGCATCTTTGTAAACCTGATCAGACATCGCAGACAATATGTGAATTAGTTAATCATTTATGCAAACAGCTTAAGAGACCTCAGCAGTCCCTCTTTGCTTGTGTCCATAGCCGGTGGATGCTGGTAGTTTCTTCCTAGGACCTTGTTTTTATGCGTAAGTACTGAAAATGAAGGCAAATTTTAATAAAAGAAGTAGTGTTGATTTTTTTGTAGGTTTATCATTGGCAATTATGACTTTTTAACGTTTTTTTAATTGATTTTTTGTCCATGGTGAGCAAAGCAGCGATAGTTTACATTTCAGCTGGAGTTTGGGCCTTCATTAGATATAAGTGTGTCTTGGTCTTCGTGATCTGACAGGCATTTCTGTGCRCCTCAGGGTTGTTGTGTTGGTCTTAATGGCATAAATTACTTGGAGGTAATGATAGATAACCAATTGGCTGGAGTAGGAGAGCAAACCTGGTTCTTAGATTAATAAGAAGGGGCATAGAGAGAAGAAGTAGAGASGTGTTACCACTGCTGCATCTAACACTAGAGGAAATCATTATCAACCCCCTAAGAGCTAACATTTTTGGTGAGTCAGTCAAATGATGATGGCTTGCTGCAAAAAGCATGGTACAATTTCATGGAATAACTGCACTACTAATACTCATTATTAGTATTATTCTGAACTATGGGCTGTAGAGGAACATGGAAGAGCAGGAAGAGTTTTATTAGAGAGGTTTTTCCCTATTTCTGTCTTTGTGCCCGATTCTGATGCCCGTGCTTTGCATATTGAAATACTGGACAGGGTTAAGGAAGGGCCCAAAAAGCAATTTGTGGGACAGAAAGCTTGCTTCTAAGTGAAAGACTAAAGACCATCAATCCATTTAGTGTACAGAGGAGAGGACTAAGAAGGGGCTCAATCACTAGTCTGTTAGTACATCCGTTAGGAGAAGACCTGTGGCAGTAGAGGTCTCTGTAATTTGGCAAACAGACACATAGCAGGACCCCTTGTTTCAAAGTAGAAGCAGATAAATTAATGGTGAAACTAAGGCACGATTACTTAGCAGCAAGGGGTAATTAACCATGGGAACAACTTAGCTAGGAGTAGCATAGATTCTTTATTACTTGAATCCCTTAAATCAAGACTGCTTTGCAAAAGACATGATCTTTACTCAAGGAAGGGATACTGTCTTCATCCAGTAGTTACTCTGCTGTATAGTCAGTATCTGCAGAAGGGAAACAAGGCACTAATGTCCTACTAATTCTTYCTGGCCTTAAAAACTGTAACTTGATTAGTATATGTAATTTATAGCATTTGGGCCAGTAAAGGCTAGATTGTGCTGGGTCTTGTRTCCATTATGCAATAAAACAAACCTTCAAAACAATTTGCTTGCACTCTTAATTAGATGAGGCAGAACTTTGCATCTGTTCTGTGGACGGGAGACTGAAGAACAGGATTATGGAGGAATCTGGTGCATTAGGAGCTAAACATCAGTGTCTTCACTGATCCACATTGGTGGCTGTTGATAGCCCATGCCCGGTTTGTTCTCCTTACCTGGCTCAGAGCACTGACCGGGCAGCGTGCTCCTCTGCTCTGGTGTCTGGGGTCGCATCAGTCCCTTGCCTGTTCTCTGTTGGGGAGATCAGCTCACAGAGAATTTTAGGTCTATTTTAAGCCACTTCTAGTAACTTCTACAAAGGCCTGTCTCCTCAGGTGAAGTATGGAAAATGTAACTCGGTAGCATCTCCTTTAAGTGTGCGATAACACACTGCAAGGTCATCTTACAGTACTAACTTCATGAGTYGTCCCTGATGGGTCCTTCACAGACATCTCCATTCACCTTACCTTTTTGTGTAATAGCTTTAAAGAGATGTTAATTAAAAAGAAGRTGTTAGCAACAAGTGGATAGTAGAAGAGAATGAATTTATTGGAAACCAGCAGTTTCAGGTCACAGACAGGGTAAGAGAATATGTGAAAACGCTAATGGTGATCATCCTGCTAACATGGGTGACATTCACAGACGGTGCTGCTGCTTCAGCATAGGTCCTGTGCGATCTTCTAGCTCTATTGTCACCCTCCTGTGTTTCACTCTGGATTTGCAATGCAGTAGAAGTTGAACTCCCAGTGAAAAACAGCTCTTTGCTGTGGGGTGGCATGTTTACTCTAAGTAGGTGTTGATGATTCTACTTCTCACTTTGCTGATTAAATAACTCCCTTCACCTTCAAGTCTTACAAACCTCAGCTGAACTTTGCTGAGTTGAGCCTATGTCCCATTACATATTTTCACAGAGGTAGAGCACAAGTTTGGAAAATGGAAAAGATTGTTCCCAGGGTCTTGAGCAGTTCTTAGCTCAGAATACCATGTTCAAAATTAGCAGTATAGTTGCCCTCATTTTTCATAGCATCTCGATTTTGCAACGAACCATAATTGTTCTACTGATTTGCCAAAAAATGATGATTCTTCAGGGGGTTTTTGGTGCTGGTTGTTTTGAAAGGCAGCCTGTAATTAAGATGAATACATGTACATTGTGAATGTTTAGTTATGGTAGAGATGGTTTGTGATGAACCCCCCCCCCCCTCAAAATTACCTAGCTGCAAATCCTTGCAGTTACTTAGTTTAGAAGTTTAAGTTAATTTATGGAAGTCTGTGTTTACTGTCTTCAGAGCTTGATCATGACATTGGAATGTATTTTGGAAAAAAAGACCCTATAAAATGAAATCCACATTTATGGCTAAGGAGCACAGAGCACTTAGGATCAGCAGTGAGACTACAGTATCTCTTTGAAGTGTAGCAAAGAGGAGTACTTGCTGGTGCTGTGTTTGGTCTAGAAGGTAGTGAATTGATACACTCCTACGTTCTAGCACTGTAACAGCAGCTGGACCCAATGCCATTAATTTCATGAAAATGTGGACCATGAGATCCCAATGACAGCAGTTAGAAGATAAAACTAGATCTGAAGCACTTCATTTAAAATAAAACTTTATTATAAAGTCAGGTCTCCTAAGATGCTGCTTTTGTGCTGCACTGCATGTGAGTAATCTGAGTGACTCATCTGGCCTCTGACATACTGCAGCCATCAACATTCCCAGCCACGAGTGTTGCCCTTCATAAAGGAAATATCCTATTTTTGGTATGGCAATGTCCTCAGATTTAAAGAATTTTCCTCTTTTAAAGTGCTCATACAATTAATGCCTCATGCATGTATTCAACAATAGTTGCCTAGCAACCATCAGAAATATTCGGGAGAGCAAAGGAAGCTGAGATGAATGAGCAGTAACATCAGCTCCCATTTCAGGTGAGCTGGAGAAGGCATCAGGGCTGTGCTGACTGGGTCTAAGCTTGCAGATCCATGAAAATCGGACAGTCCCAAAGAAGGAAACGCGAGCTCCATYTGGCACATCCAGTGCACAGATGAGGTGGGTCGCGCAGCCAGAAGCGGTTGCAGGAGGCCGCAGTCAGCTGGGCTTTTGCAGTTTCAGAAGCCTAGACCAAAGCAATGTAACAATGGTTAAAATAGATTATAGAAAGTCAACAAACACTCCTTCGTGGCTGAGGAAAGTTTTGTCACCTTGTCTTGCATTCCACCTGCAGCTAGAGAATGGATGAGGTTCCTGCTTCGTTTGGTAGAAGCGCTTGGGCATGGGTGTAAGCTGCAGGCAAACCCCTTGGTAGGGCTTGGCTCCAGCCCTTCCCTTGCATTGTCACCTGGTTCCCGCTTCTTGTTGCATTTTAATTCTGGCAGAACTTTTACCTCACAGGAGGTTGTCTCATTCTACTGAGTCAAGTCCTTTATGCCTTTTTTAGCACTGGAAGATGGCATTTAAATGAAATGGAAATATTTTCCACAGTAACAGCCCACAGCCACTATATGTCTGTTTGCATTTTGGTCTCTTTTTTTTCCCTTTTTTCCTTCTTTTTTTTCATCAGAAAAGTTGAAATGAAATGCTTGGTCTAGGATTGGAAGGATTGGATTTTATCATGGCTTGACATGCTCTCAGGGCCAACTCTGTCACAGTTAGTGGTAGTGTGGCCATGTCCTATTCCCGTTCCCTTCTCTGGATGAGGTTTGGTGCTGTTCCACAGTCTCCCCAGTGGTTGTACCGTTGCAGCAGCTCAGGGAACTCAATGCGCAGTGTTCAAGCACAGGGCTTTGGGGCCCACGTTCAGTGGGACGTACTGTCTTGTCAAAACCATTTGAGATGAGAGTTTTAATCTGTAGAAGTATTATCAGTTGTTTTCTTTTCATTAGACACGTTAAAATTAAAAAGCCTGTTAGTGTTGCTCAGAATGTTTTTGACTGCCTGCCCGATTGGAAGAAAGTTATGAAATTCTGACATTTTTCTGTTGGATAGGAAAACCAGATTTATGGTGATCTCTACTTCAAAGGTAAAGGTTAAGAACAAGATTAGGATCTCCTTTCCACTCATGTAAATCCACAGGAGTCAATTACTTTGAATTGACAGTGCTGTGATTTAGATCAGAATCTGGCATGAAAGCTTTTGGGGGTTTGCTCTTACACCCAATCGACTTCAGTGCCACTTGACTGCCGACTCTGCTTTTGGTACATGGTGGTGGTATTTGCATGTGGAAGTGCCTCAGGGGCCCCACATAAAACATTGCTTCACTAGCTTTAGTGGGATTTTTTAGATTAGATGTTAAAATGTTGAAATCCAAGTATGTAGGGGGTGGTCGGGAGGTATCAGCCACACAATGGTAATCAGAAGAATGTGATTTTTGAGTTAGATATCTCATGACTTAGCCGAAAAAAAATCCCTTATATATCTTGGAGGTCTGAGGCTTTTACTCTTTCTGATTATGACAGGCATTTTATTTCTGGCCTTGATGGTTGATGAGATATCAAACTTAAAATATGCCATGATCCTATAGTCTGGTAGTGCTTTCTGGCTCTGGTCGGTGACTAAATATAGCCAGTTTTGAACTGCTGTGATAAACCTGGAAATAATGTTGAGCAGAAAATTCTCAGACAATTCCATAGACAAATGTGGAATATGAAATTACTTTCCTGGATCGCATCTGGTTTGTACTGTATATGTTTTTGTGCCCTGTCTCTCTCATCCCCAAGTTTTCCAACTGCTATCCTACGAATGTTTTGTGGTACAGATAAGTCTTAACTAAGGCATCTCAGTGGTTCATGTTGGTTCATGCTAAAGCAAAAAATAACATAAAGGGGTTTTTAACCCCAGCTATTTCATGCATTCCTTTTGGCTTTGTAAACCATTTAGCTTTGTTTTTACGAAAATAAGGTGTATTTAAAAAAAAAGAAAAAACCCCATGCATTTCCAAAAATCACTGATTGTCTTCCAGTGAGCATAGTCCAGAAACATGCAGATTCTTGCATTGTATTATGGGATTAGTGGTATTCATCTGTCATGCATAATGTGAAGGTGATAGAGGAGGAAAGGAGCCTTTTAGAAAGGATTTTTTAGTTTGTTTGGGATTTTTAAATTATTTGCTCACATACATTTGTTTTCTTTTCCTTTAGTTTTTCTCTTAGTTTGTTGTTGTTGTTGTTTGGGGGGTTTTTTGTTTTGTTTTGGGATTTTTTTGTATTTTAAACTTCTTCCAGGCTATGTTTAATTTCAAGATGGTGTCTTTGCTAGAAACATAATCAAATGTAATGTCTTCCACAACCTCTTCATATGCATGACTGCATAAAGCTTGTATAACAGTTTATTATTATAAAATTAGTATAGCATAGCATAGAGCAAACTGGGCCCCTGGCCAGATGAACTAGACAATGAATAGTTATATAAGGTTTTGAAGCACATGTATTAGAACACAAGCGCCCTGTATTTTCTTCTCAATTGTCTGCTGTTTGTTAATGTTTCCCTTTCAACGTGATTGCATCTCAATTTAATAGCACTTGCCATTTCAGGGTTTACTGTGCCAGCACTCGCATAGTTACATCCCCTCTGTGCTGCAAAGCCTGCATGTATATTAAAACTGAACTAGGCATGGTTGGCTAATGGGTACTTTGAGAGATATGCACTTATAGAATTAAGTGATGTATGTAATTGTTAATTTTGTGTTAACAAGTTTGAAAAATGTGTTTCACTAATAATTGTAATGCTCCATTCTGTGCAAAGTGTGACATTTTAATTCTTGTTGAACAGTTTCCTACCTCTGCTCTGTGTTTTCATGGCAGGGTATTATTTTGCAATCAAGATAAAAGCATTATTTATTAAAGTTCTAAAATATTGCATTACTGGAAGTTTARGATGCAGATCAATCTTCTCTTTCATAAAAGCATTTCATTGATTTTTTTTTTTTTAATTGGTCTTTGAATTTTAACTTAAGTTCTGTATTATGGATTGCATATGATCCCAGAAGCAGAGCCATGTTTTAGTAGAGACTTGATGCTGTTTTAAAGGCAACGATGTACCTGTCACAGAACTGTGGGAAAGGCTTGCATTTGGCTTATGCAGCTTTGGGACTGTCAGATCCCAGCCTGCTGCATTTTTTGGCACAGGGAGCCCATTGACTTGGGCTGTGGGAAACCTACATTCAGCACTGTCAGTCCTTGTGTCTTTCTTTGCGTCTCCAAAGGAACTTCTGTTAGAGACGTCACATCTTTGGGAGTCAATTAACAACTCCTCCATGCTTTCAGTGGTGTGGGACTGCCTTTCCGTGGTGAAAGGGTGCTCCGTAGCCTCTGGCTGCAGTAGCCCAGGTGTCCCTTGGTGACACTTTCACCTGCCTTTGGCATGCTGGATTTAACTGTTTTCTGTGTGTAATCCAAAGGGCCCAGAAGTCTGGATTCCCCTACTACCTGTTGCTTCAGTCCTCCTATTCTTCTGTTCCTCACTTTTGCCCGCCTCGCCCCATGGCTCCATCCCCATCCCAATCCTGGCTCCTCTTTGCTACTCCAGGACAATGCCATTTCTCCTGTGGCAGCCCTTGGTGGTTCATTCATGCCRTTGCAGACGTGAGACCAAACCCTGCCTATTATTCCCTTTTGCAGTGAGTAAATTAGTTCTTCCATCCCTGGTAGGCCCAGCTACGAAACTGCACAAAGCAAGGCTAGCATTTTTCTTCCAGCTAGCAGGGATTTACTTCATTTGGCCCTTCTGTGTCATCTCATCCGTGGAGTCTGACCTCATGCACACTCACTGGTTGTCAGCCAATGGGGGAAGGCAGTTGAGAAGGGAGGGATCATAGCTGTCCCCCATGGAGTTCATGGCTGGCTGTGTCTAGGATTTGACTTCCCAGTAAAGCAAGTTTTTCTTATTTGCCAGTAAGATAAGGAAAGGGCAGGGTGGGAGGAGCATAATAGGTTCAAAACACAATAAAAATAGCAAAGGAAACAAACAGTTTATGCCTAATTTGAAACCAACAGATCTCCATGGTGATTGCAACAAATCCACTACATTTGACTGTTTAGTGAAGACAAAAGTTAGAAATAAGAKTTCACCAGCCACGCTGGACTGTTTGAATGAACACTGAAGTAGGAGTGTTGGTACCCTCCCAATGACTGAGTGGCTGTGTGAAGGTGTCGAGGGGAWTTCTGGGAATAACTTCATTGAAACTCCAGAGGATTCAAGTGTCTTCCTTCATCATGCATCTTCAGAAAAATCAGCTTTTACAGGTTTCCTGGAATTTTTGCTTTCAACAGTGCTGTTCTGTGGAAAAGAGTCCATAGCACTGTGGCTTCAGACAAAAATAGCATAGTAGAAGACCTTCAGAAAGCAGGCAGTAAGCTTGAAACCTTAGATAAATAATAGGACYAATATACTCACCACAGTGAATAATAGGACCATAACTCCCCCAAAGCTCTTGATTGGCRTTGTCCCAGGGTAACTCTTTATGTGAAGTAGAAGCCAGAGATAAAATTTCAGCCTGAATTTACAGATACTTGAGATGGAGGAAGAAGGGACTGAATTAGTCTTTATCAAAGAAGAAATTCCTCTTCATGATAGTCTGAAATAYTGTCATGCGAAGAGTCAGAAAGTTTTTGTTGTTCGCATCTTCAGAGTTCAAAGCTGCGGAGTTTTGGCATGCAGACTGAGCAGATAACATTTGCAAACCAACACATCTCCTTTTGCTGAGGCCATTGGCAGAGAAGGCTTCCTATTTGCAGTAGGTGTGTTTGAGTTTCTGGGTTTTGAATATTAATTTTAGAGAGGAGAAGATACTTTTGAAATCTTTAGTCATAATGAAAAGACCTTCAGAGATAGCTGGTGAAGACATTCAGAGTGTATGTTACACTGCATCAAGATTTAGAGTTTCTTCTGTAAATATTGACCGATTTGACCTTTGCTTTTCCTCAGTCAATATTTACCTTTTGGGACAATGAATCTCCATATTCACCCTAGCTGAAGTCCTAGTCTACTTAATAGTATACTTTGAAATCCAGGAGAGGTGATAATTTGTCTTGGTGCTACTTTTATCTGTTTAAAATTAGATCGTGTAGAAGGTTTGGCCACTCATGTTACTTTGTCAGATTTCCTAAACAAAGTAGCTCCAGGTCATGGCTGATGGGGAGGMTTCTAGGAAAGCCTTAAATCCGTTGGAAGAAAGTGAGTAAGTCTGGGAGTGGAGCAARCTCTTTATTGGAAATAAGGACGAGGATTCCTGTGCAATGCAGAGCACTTCCAGATACTATCAGGAGGAGGGAACTCACCAGGATTAGTCAATAAAATTTTTGCTGTGTATTTCATGAAGTAAAGARAAAGAAGTTTTTGAGCTTTCTGAACTTACCACAGTCTTCCAGCAGCCTAAGCACAACATCAGGTGTTGTGCAGAAGTATAGAAAGGCACTGCCCAAGAGACCAGTCTGCAGACCAAGGGGACAGTGGCTTGCCAGGGGTCCCACCCTGTCCCTGAGATACGGGTCTGGGAGCAGGTGATCCCTGACACAGCTGGGTGCTGCTCAGACTGTACTACTCCCTTTATTATTGCAGTAGCATTTCAGTATTTTGGGGCCCTGGCTTAGGTTGAAGCTGAGACMCAGCCTTCCTCTGAAAAGTGGGGGTGCTGGGGCAGCACATGTGGCTGAAGCCACTGAGTCAGGATCCCTGCACTAATCCTGGCACCTCCCTGCTGCTTCCTTGACTGGATGCGCAGTGTCACCTCTTCAGAGTCCCACAGCATCACTGGCTGCTGCTGGAAAAAGTCTCCTCGTACCAATAGGGGCAACACTTTGGGGTAGAAAGTGCAATTGCTGTGCTTATGAACTGCTGTGAGAGTGAGAGCAAGAGAACTGGAAAATGCTGTTCAGGTGTTGGAGAAAGGCGGAGCCTTACAAATATCTGCTTATGCAAATCAAACCATTTGTCTTCTGAAATATTCATTTCGCCTTTTCCCTGATTATATTTTCTGAATTGCCATATGTACTTCTTGTGATATTTCAGTCTTGTCAAATTAAGAAGAGAAGGCCTTATAATTAACTTGGGATATATACCAAATAAAGTAATGTTTATAATTTTTACTGTGTAATCAGTCAATAATATTACAGGTGGCCTGTAACTTTAAAAAAAAAAGTCTAAACTGCTTTTGTAACCTTATAACTATCAAAGGTATTTGTTTGGGGAGAAGGCATTGAGAAAGAAGAGAATTTTAAAATTGCACAATGACAGTTAAAGAAACAGAGCAGGCAACGTCATGCATTGCTGAAGAGCACACTGTTTTATTTTATAGTAACAGTATTTTAAGAATGCTGACAGTACACAGGAAGGCAGTGAATAATTCTTATTGCAAAACCCTGATGGTTTGCTGTGTTCAAAATATTAAGACTTAGTCAGCCCTGGATTTTTCTAAGGAAGAACAGGACATTTGGGGGGGAGGGGGAAATAAAAGCCGGCTGAAGCAGTAGGGATGTATCAAAGCAGCATTCAAATAAAATAAAGGTTTGGCATCTTTACTTAGAATAGGCTGGAAAATGCATTTGTTTTCATGTACCTTTTTTTTCCCTGATGTGCCTGATTGACTTGTTTTAATACCGGTGTTATTTACATTTCAGGGATGGGCCTCTATTATGCAGGAAATTGTCCAAACCCCTACAGCTGTATTTTAAATTGAAATGATTTTTTTTATGAAGTGATTGTGCAGACTTAATTTAGTAATCTATTATTAAATATATAGTTTCAGGCTGTATAAAGTCTTTATATAGAAAATGGGCACATATGAAGATATATATATACACCTGGTTCTGTATATTAAATCTTCTACATATGTTGTCCATTTTCAGAAACAAATAAACTGCTGCTTTTGAAAACTCAGCTTCTCTTCCATATTAGGGAATTCTGCAGACTCCCTATGTTCCTTAGCTTCAGTATAATGCTAAATCAGTTTGTACATTAGTCTATTTTTAGTTATGAATGAACTTTATGGAGTGCAGTGCGCAGAGTGATTTCAGAGATTCTCRCTCATAAAACCTGTGTGTCATGCGCTGCAATTACAGCTGTAAACATTATGCAAGCTCTGGGCTTCCAGGGGCCTGAGCCCTGAAATTTCCAGGGGGGAAGAGCATCCCCACTTGCCCTTTTGTGCAAAATATTAGGCGAATAGTAAATCTGCTGGCATGAAATTGGGTTAAATTGTGTGACCTTGGCTGCGGCGGGCGGGCTGCCTGGCGTGGCAGCAGGGGGACACTAGAGGGCAACTGAGAGTTTTATTTAAACCAGCCAAGCTGGAGATGGTTTTAATATCAACTAAGTGTTTAAACTCAGTGAGGATTTATTTTCCTGTCTGCAGATTTCACATAAGTATCCTCGGAGTTTCCATTGACAGCAAATAATAATCCAACTGAAGTTCTTCTGGGGGAAAATGCAGCGGGAGCGGGTCCGGAGCCTGCTTTTGCCCAAATAAGGCTCTTTTTTGCAGACCCCATGTGTTAGATAATGATCAACTGACAGTCGGTCATGAGTTAATAATGCTGGATGCTGAAATATGCATACCATGTGGTATACAACAGTTCTGCAGGGAGAGACAAACACAGCTATAATTAGACATCTGAAACACAAGGAAGTGTGTAAATTGTTTAATAGTCCTCCACTTAATTCACTCAGATAATTTCCTAAGAACCAGTATTGACTACGGAAGAATATTGCACAACCGACTGCATATTTAGTTTAAACCCTGCCCCACTCAGATAAATTTATGGATACAGCTTAGTTTTATTTGGATTTTTCTGAGTGCTAGAGATTTACTGGGGCCAGAATGGAGAGATGGGTTCAATTTTGTTTGTGTTGATGTTTGGGATGATTACACCAAGTCTATGGGGTTTGCACTCATTTAAACTGGGCACACGATCTTACAATCAGGACTTTAAACCCACCATTTTTGGGCTGTTTTGGGACTTACACAGATTCCCTTTCTAGTCATACACAACCTGACAAAATTACCAGAGTTCCACCGCTGTGTTTTACCAGCAAAAAAGTGCAGATCCCTTCCTGTGCTCAGTAGCGCTGGGCAACGTCCCCTCTGCACCTGAGCTGTAATGCCCCGTGTCAGGTTTATGCAGGTCTCCCAGGGTGCCGAGGCTTTGTTCCCAAGCTGTCTGCAGAAGCAGAGTTGTCCCTGAACCTGTTGTTGATTCTGTGTGCTGTGGTGGGGGGCCTGGCAAGCCAAGAGCTGCTGGTGAAGTTGGTGATGACCCAGAGATGTGAATGGGAGTAGGGCTTAGGCTGTGGCTGCTGCTCCTGCCTCCACCTGATGCCTTGTGTAGTCCTTGTGGTGGCAGCTGAATGTAGGCATCGAAGGGGGGAGCTTACTCTGTAGTTTCTGCTTGTCACTTTACGAATATCTTCATGCAGGTTGATTATGCCTAACAAATTTTGATTACTTCACAGTGCAATGATCAAGTACAAAGGAGAAAAAAAGGAAACAGAATCATAATATTCTTACACTAAAAAAAAAAATCTTATATAATCAGTTACAAATCAGAAATGCAGGAGATTATTTAAATGATATATTTGTCATTTTCACATTGTGCACAACTCGATGATCATAGCTTCCTACCTGCCGTTGTCATTCCCGAAAGCAAGGTCTTGGAAACTGTCCATTTTATCCTTCTGGCATGAATTTCTGCCTGTTTATATTCGTGCAGAATGTCCATCAGTCAATTAGCCCATCTCATCTGTCTATCTACGCAGATACGACTGGTTATGTATCTATTGTGTTTCTGAGGTATGTAGGTCATGTCTCCATTGGGTACTGCTGACTCTGCTAGACAGCAATTACACAAACGCTGGCTTTTACTGGAGAGAAAAAGAAACATTGTTAGGAAAGCTGCTGTAAGATTTGCCTTTTATTTTCTATAGCCCTCTAATGGAAAGTCTACCTTGAGTGTTCTGATGAGTTCTGATCAGGCAAGCTGACTTGCATGCGTTTGCTGTGCATTTTCACTTCTTGCTGCCGTGTTTGCACTGCTTTTGTCTTGGCTATTACATAATCTGTTAGAGCTTGCTCATTTTCCTTTCTTTGCTTGCTCGGTTTTTTGTTTTGTTTTGTTTTKTTTTTAACCCAGACTATTTTGAGAAGTCAGACCTGCACTTCTTGAGTGTTGCTCTGACCTTCCAACAGAAACTGAAGCCCCTGCCTGCCGGGTGCAGCTTCCCAGGAGGTGACCTTTGGGGATGGAGGGCTTTGGGCCTGGAGGTTGACTGCAGATTTCTGAGGGAAAGGGAAACTTGATGAACCCATGTCTGATCCTGTGATGCTGCCCAAGCACATGGTGTTTCCTGATGAGATAGGACGAATTCTTTGTTCAGGGCTTGAATGCGTCTTTCCCATTAGTGACAGAGAAAGCCATGGTGGCTTGGTTGTGTTCGATGCTTAACACAGGCTCAGCCTCAAAGATGTGAATAGCCCCAGTGAGGTCATCAGAGGTCTTTGCATGCTCCAGGTGGCATGTACTTTGCTGAATCAAGGCTGCAGCTCTTCATGTTCCTGGTCCTGCATAGCTCAGTACTTCACTGTATTTGATGCTATATTCCTGCAGCTTCTCACCAGAAGAACCACTGAGTCATCTAATCTGGTATGAACCCCAAGTAGTGGCTCATCAGCCAAAATTGCTGGCAAATGCTTTCATCCAGTTCACCACCTTTTTTCTGAAGGAGAAGGGAAACAGCTGTTTGAGCAAGGACCAGAGCCAGACAGCTGGACGCCTCATTGTGCAGCCATCCAGGCTGCTGCAGCCGCCCGCAGCAGCCAGGCTCTCCTGGCAGCAGCATGGACCCAGCCCTCACTGTGCCTGTGGCGGGACACCCAGCTCCAGTCTGATACCTCGACGCTCCAGACCCTCAACTTCATGTGTTACTTCCTGCACTGTGCACACCAGCTTGTGTCTGGCTCGGGCTTTTCCTGAAAGGCCTCGAGAAAGCTGGTTATACGCATGCCTCTGTATTCTGGCACTGGATCAGGTATGGGGACTGCAGTGCCTGGGCATGCCTGGTTATGCCTCCTCGCTTCTGAGTACCAGCTTTTTCTCACCTTTGAGGCACTCGTATTACCTAGTGCAGTCAGTTCTCAGTCATTTTTGCTCAAACCCAGCACAGCTTGAGTTATTCAGACCTCCCTGAAGGCAGATATCACATTGGCCACAGCATCTTCCTATCAGGGTATGTTGAATTTCCAGTGGGGAGTGGTCTGTGAACAGTCACCCTTGGCTKGGTCAATGGGACCTGTAATCCTTGTTTGCAGGTTTCATGCTGGAGCTGTACTGAGGAGCATTGTGTTTTCCTGGTCTGTTTTCCTTCTGATTACTCATTTGTATGAGTCAGTCTTAGCATTGTGCCAGTCCTTGTGTCGGTGTGAATGTAACTGTCAGGGACTTTATATTTATTTCACTGACAAAAATTTGTGATACTAGCAAGGCTAGGAGCAACTCCTGCGGAATCCCACCAGAAGTCTTTTCATTTGATAGAAATTCCCCACTGATGCCTACATTTAGCCAGTTCTTAATCCATTCAATATAAACTTGAATAAAATTATGTAGTGCTGTTTTTTAATCAAAGTATTATCTAATATTAAATCAGCTGTCTTACTGAGTGCAGGTAAGTTCCATGCATGCAGCTAGTTTCTCTAACCAAGTGTATAGTTTCAAAGTGTAAAATAAGGTGCTTTGTTTGTTTTTCTTTTCTGTTGTTTTAAGATCTGGTTTCTGTAAAACCAAGTCAATTGACTGGCTTTAATTATATTCTTTTGCAAGCATATCATCTGGCTTCTTTGCAAATATGGAACAAATATTTACCAAACACCTCTGCCTCTTTTTGAATCATTAGTAACAATCCTGTCATCTGTAGCCAGTAATAGGCCTACACTGGATTTTTTTATTATTATTATTTTAATTTGCTCTAAGGTCTACTTGAATGTCACATATTTGTCAAGCACAGATTTTTCTCTGAAGTCTCCAGCTTCCCTTTTCAATTCACTGCACTTCATAATTTCCAACACATGTATAGATTTTGTCCAGAAAAAAAAAAACAAAACAAAACAACTTTTTTCCATCTTTTTAAAACCCACATTAGTCAGCAGGACATAAAGCAGTCCAGATCAAGGAGAAGTCTTAACATCCAACTATGCTGTAATGAAGAAAAAGAGACTCTAAGCCTCATCCTGAATCTTGTCTCCATCTTCCATGGAAAAAAAGAAACATTAAGTTTTTGGCAAAATTGGCCAACCTCATATTTGCAGTGCCTCTGAATTTTCTGTTAAAAGTAATGCTAGTCTGAACTGTAATTCATGAAAAATACTAGCATTCTGCTTTCTTCAGAGATTGTCTGGTCAGGAGGGGGGTCAAAACAACAGTCTGCAGCAAGTCATATGTCTCCACATTAATCCACACAAGGAAGTGTCTGTTTCACTTATTTCCAAATGAGGAATGTTTTCTTTAGAGAGGTAGCAAATTGATTTTCCCCACATGGAGCATGGGATATCTCATTTCCAAAACAAAACTTTCAGAAATGGCTAGACAAGTCCACTCTTTCTCCATGTGGGTTAGAAAGCAGCGTGATTCCTTAATGTTTCCTGCAAGGTTGTTCACTGCTGTGCTCTGGAGTTTCCAGGTCAGGCCTGGAATGTTCGGTTATAAAGAAAGGAATAAACAAGTGTTTGCATTTAGAAAAAGTCTAGTAAAAATAATTTTAATATTCAAGTTGTTTTATGTCAGCTTGAGTAAGCATAAGAGGGGTGTGTGCAGAGAGGCTATGTGACCTCCGCAGCTTGATGAGACTTTGAGTTGGTAGGTGCTCATCATTGACTTCATAGGTGTACTTAAGATCCTGTTGAGACCTTCCCCAAATTCAGCCGATACTGTTGTTTGCTAAACAGAGGTCTGGGGTGTTTTAGCATAGTCTGATCTTCTACTTTATTTTCCAGCCACTTGAATTTCTAACATTTCGATGCAGTATTAGGTTAGTTACAACTTGCTTCTCTTTGCCAGCTCAGCTCAGCGTGCCTGGTCGATAAATGCCCCAAGCCCTCCTTTTTGGACCCTGTTTCCAGGAGGCAGAAGCTTTTAAATAAACTTCCAGGGGTGAAAGGAAAATAAATTAAATGCAAGATCCTGAAGTCAAAATGCAGAAAAGGGAATGAGGTGGAGGAGATAAAACAGAGAGAGGGTGCTAACAAGGAAATCAAGGAAGCAGCTGTGACTCCAGAAAATATGCAAGGTTAACTAACCTTTGAACAATTTTTGAGACCATGCTTAAATACAGCAATATGCTTTTCTTAACTTTCAGATATTGCAGAATGCCAGAAGCCCCCTAGAGGGGTAAGTGTTAAAGCCATTAAACCTGTTAACTTTCTATTCATTACATTTTAAAAGGTGCAACATGCAACCATGACTTTCAGCCAAGAGCTAACTTTTGCCAGGCTGCTTTCGGGATGTCCTCAGCAACCAGCTATTTGCCACCCGCTAGCAGGCATGGTCAGTTCATGGATTTTGTGGAGGTCAGGGACCATTCTTCTCACCTTGACTTCGATGGCCAGGCACCTCCGTATGCCACCTCTAGCTTCCTTTTGGCACCTGAATCATGAATAGCTCTGTGATCTGACACATTCTGCCATTTCCACCTGCATAGGAGGGAAGGTCTCCTAGTCTGTTCTGTATTTACTGATGGTTTTGCAGCTTAGGGCCGAGGATTCTGGTGTCACAGCTTTTGCGCATGTGTGTGAAAACTGGAAGACATGAAGGACTGGCACAGTGTTAAAGGGTTCTGTGAGGGGTCATTGTGCAAGGTGTTCTTCAGGGAGGAGTGGCTGTGGATGCGTTGGATGTGGATGGCTGAGGATGTGCTGTGCTGCGGATGTGCTGTGCTGCAGCCCTGCCTCATGCGAGCACATGTCTCTTCTGAACACAGCACCACAGTACATCCCTGCTTATTCACTTCTTGCTACTTCGACTGCTCCACCTAAATCCTGGTTTGTGATTACCTCCCTCTGGTACACTCCCACCTCTATGTTTAGAGCTCACCTGACCCTGTGAGCCCAACCTAAATGTAGACCCAGATCTTCTGCTGGCCCTTCTTTGTTGATGGCCATTTTTACAAGCTCAGTTGATTTTTTTTTTTTGGTATTGATTTTTGCAGTTGGCAAAAATGTTGTTGTTCTTCCTTCATCTTTCTACAAAACAGTCACAAAAAACAACTGGCAGCCAGAAGAATCTGATTGGCGGTGTAAGTTGTAAGTCCATTAGCAATGCTGAGCAGCTATCCCAGTACATTCCTCAGCAAAATATGGCAGTGGCCTTCCTTTCCTGTTTTCTTTTTTTTTTTCTTTTTTTCGCCTCCTTTTGAAGTGTTTCTGAGAAACTGGAGTATCAGCAAGCCAGAATAAAAACTCACATCAGGAAATAGTTTTACACAGGTCAGAGAGGACTGGAAAGGCAAGAACTTTGATTACGGGCATTACAATTGCTTAGATGTGCTCTAGAATAAGAAATGTGGAGCAAGCAATTAAAAGATACATGTTTTAGGCATGCATGCAGTACTGTTTACTTACATGGTTTGCTGAGCAGCCAACAAGGTCCAAGGTTATTTTGGGCTCAGCATGAGTAAGTGATCCAGGTATGACAAATGAGGTAATGCATTCCAGGCTCATTAAAAACTCTTGGCTACACCACTGATTTTGATGAAGTGCCAACATAGCTTGACCTCAGCTGTGTGAAGGCCACTATTTTTTTTTACACCCTCCCTATAACAACAAATCTTTTGCATCAGCCGAAATGTGCATGTAGAGAACAAAGTTATTGGGAGGGTTGAACTCACTGGACTTTCAGTCATAATCAGACTCCTAAAAAAGAGGTAATTTTACTGTAACTGACCTGCTGAAGTCAGGTACCCCAAAACCACAGCCATTGTCTTTTGACTTATTCATGCATTGAAAGTGGTCATGTGTACATAGTACGTGGCATTCTCGGCATGGAYGTAGCTCAAGTGAGGCTGACCTGGTAACGGGGGGATGGTAAGCCCAGTGATCACTTCCTCGTCCTGGGGATGTAAGAAAAGAAGGTGGCAGGTGGACGTGCTGTCTTCTTGTGGCAGCCTGGGCTCTTCCACTGTAGGTAGTGTTAATGGTTATGGTTGACTTTGGCGGCTCCCATTTTTGGATACTTCTCTTTGCCCTGCGTAGAACTTGTCTTTCCTTTGTTAAAACCAGGGCTAGGAGTTGTTCTAGGCAGCGAGGCTTGGAAATGCTCCTGTTTCCTGTGTCCTGCTGAGCAGGCAGTGTCTGTGAAAGTTGAAGAGCTGAGGGTGGTAGTGACTGGAGAGCAGTAGCCATAACCTTATGAATTTTCTGAGTAGGTGGGCAGGATAGCTACCCTCTCCATCTCCTTCTGGCCTATCCCAATCACCTACAGTATCCTGATGTTTGCACAGATTGATGAGAGTGCTGGAGGGGAAGATGTAATTTTTGAGCAATGAGGCTGTTTCATGGCTTCATTAACAGAAAGGACTTCTGGCTTTGAGGAAACATCTAGCTAGTCTGAGCAGTATTAGCCTTGAGCTCCTCTCTTTTCTRTGTGGCTCCTTTTGTGGGTCAGAGCCTATTACTGAGCTTATCTGTGATTCCTGGTCTTTATTTCTCTGCGCAGATGCCTCTGGACTGTCCTTGTTTGATTACTGTAGTCTGCAGGCAGCTCACAAGAACAGGCTTTGGGAGCATCGGGTCAGCTTCTTAGTGGGATATGTTTAGACAGCAAAGATTTGCCAGTCTGCATCTACAGATAATCTAACTCGTTGTCCTATACGTGACACAGGCTTTGCATTTAACCTCTCAGGTGTGACAGTTTGCAATAGAAACATGTAGGGCCTTGCTGGTATTTTGGCAGTACAGAGCACAGCCACAGTTTGGGGACTCCTCCAAGCTTGAGGAGTGTTCACTCGTACTGTGTGCATTTTGCAGCTAGCCGTGTTTTACCTGGGCATACCTGGAAGGTTTGCCAGGACTCTGCAGGTGAAAAGAGTGGAAAAACACCACACATTGGCGAAAGGCAATCATGTTGTCAAATGCACAGGAAGGAAAGTTTTTTAACTGGTACTGTGTTGTATCTCATACGCCTGTTACAGGCACTCAGACTAAAGAGGTGGCAAATAATGCAAACTTTTTTCTGTACTTATTTATTCATTTTTTACTTTTATTTTCTTTGCTTATGTTCTCACCTTCTGGGAATGTGCAAGTTATCAGGTCTCACTGCCACAAATGCTTTCAGAAAATGAATTTGAAAGCCATATGCACAAACATGTGAAGAAATTGAAAAACTTCAGATATTCTTAGGTAATTATGCCAGAAGTCCTTCTCTACTAGAAAACAGAAAAAAACCCCATAGGATACTCCCTTAGCTGTCCAGTACATACTGAACATCCGGTGTCATCAGGAAAACTGACTGTGACTAAGCCACAAAATGTGTAAAATTGCTTTAAAATAATTATGAATAACGAATTCAAGACATTTGCAGTGTGCTCATGAATATGTCAAAAATTAAACAAAAGATGACAGAATTGAAACATGAATGTGACTTGTAAATTCTTTCTTCGGTCCTAGTCATGTTTCCTAGCTCACACAAACAAAACGAATGTCACCAAAATGCAATAATCTTCCAATAATGCGTTTATTTATAATGATTTAGGGAGCAAATATTAATGGCTTTGTTTCAAGTGTGACTGGAACTATGTCAAATGTTTTCTTTTACAAAGCAGATACTAGATGCAAGGACCTTCTCTTCTGGTATTAATTCTTATTGCTGCTTTCTTGGTAATCGTGTGTCAGATCTGGAGTAGCTTTAGGTGATTTAAAGTCATACCATGGGGCGTGTGGGACAGTCCTTGTGTGTGCTGCGGACAGACCTTCCCTGCTGCAGCTCCTGAGCCATGGAGAGAATGCAAATACCCCATTTCATAGTGGGTTTGTGCCAGTTCTGCTGTGGAAGACTCCAATTCAAACAGTGTTTATATGCAAGCTCAATATACCTGGAATTCAGGAACAAATGCCTTCTTGCTTTTAAAGCTTTTAGCAAAACATTAGCAGTGCTTTATAGTGTGATACAAAATACMGTGCCAAAACTCAGGATAACAAGTATGTTTGAAAAACATTGAGCCTTGAACTAGTTTCTTTATTTGTTAAAAAGAAAAAAATGGAATGAAAGAAAGAAAGGACAAGTAATTCACATGCAGGTATATTTGATGGTAGTTCAGCCACATCCCTCTATGGCCGTTGGTTGGGCCAGGCCTGGGGATCCATTCATTCAGAGGTTAATCTTTTAACATGTGTGCTGAAGTGTAGTAAATTGAGGGAACATTTCTATTTCCTTCAGTACCTTTTTAAAGAAGATGCGACTGCTGAGAGTGACCACGGTTAAGGATCTGTCCATCCCGTCCAGGTCATGTGCCAGAAGAAATCGTAGGCTTCAGGAGGACATCGAAGGTTGAGCGGGGTTTATAAATAAGGCAGGGCGGTGTGGCCAAGGCTGGCAGTCTGGCAGCCGGCGCTGGAGTCCTCGGAGCTCATCCCACGCTCCCGCCGAGTCGCTCATCTCTGTTTATATGAGTAATGGAGCAGCGGGGGGAGGGGATTTGTAAGCACGGAGCAAATACTCTTAGTGTTCATTTTGTGTGAGACTGACATCCACACCAAGTCGAGACTCCCAGCGACGTAGTGTGCAGTCACATGCTGTAGCATTCATGAGTACAGATATAAATCAGGCAGATGTTTGTCGACTGGAATGGGTAATAATTTCTTTCTCTCTTTGTTTGATTTTGCATGTTAGCCTCAGATGACAATTTTGGAATTGCTTTCTGCAGTACTTTTCAATAAGCAGAATGTGCTTCACTGGAGATAGATGGAGATATTTCTATAGGGAGATAATCATATTTTTAGATAGACACAAGTATGGACTTACACCCATATGCACATGCATATATATATATATATATATATATACACACAYATATAGATACATTTTTTTTTTTACCTTGTGCCAGTGTTTGGGAAAGAAAAAGGATCTGATTTTTTATTTTAAACCCGCAGCTTTTCTTTCTCTGAACAGACCAAATATGACAGTGTTACTCAAACTATAAAATCAAATTAGCACCCTTTATTGTGTTTGCAAACTAATTAAAATGTAAAATGTCCTGAAACCACTGGCTTACTGTGTGACAAATGTAAGATTAGAAACAATTAGACGACACTCAGGAGGTTTGTGATGTTTAGATTTCTGACATTGTTCTAATCATCCCTTTAAGTAATGAAAACAATGGTTACCTAGAAATTAAAGGTTTAAAGGAAATTATCTTATTCAGTACAGTCATTAGTTAATGATTGTTTATCATTTTAAACGTTGCCATAGTAGTCAGAGGCTGATTTTTAAATCTGAAAGCAGAGAGGACACGTAATAATGAGAAAACATCTGCTTCATCTATGATTTCTATATATGATCATAATTTATATTATAATACCACTATTGAAAGATCAGTGTGATTTTTTATGACGATCCATATCCCATTCCTCATATGGCTCAGAACAGTTAGGATTTAGTCACTGTGTTATTCCAGAGCTGTTTTATCTTAAGAATTGGACAAAACTGAAAGTGATTCATGTTAATTTGTATGTGTGGTATGTAACCCTTATGAAACAATCAATCACTTATTTCAGTACTTGTCAACTTCCAGAACTAGTTGTTAAGGGGTTTTTTTGATCCATTTCAGGACTCGGGGGTAATTTTTTTTTTTTCCTTAAACTTTTTTTTAGAAGAACTTTGACAAGAATGACAGGATATATAAACATTTCTTGGAGCTGTAAGGAATTCAATATTTCAGAGCATTTCCAAAGCCAGATGTTTCCCAAAGTTGGAAATAGTAGTTATTACTCTTGCTTGAAGATTAGAAATAATAAAGGCAGCAAGGTGATTAATGCAAAGTTACCTATTAATATTCAATTTTGTTCTTTTTTGTACCATGGAGAAATATTTGTGCTTTTTCTCCGAGTCCTTGGGAGACCAGTGTTTGACTTTATATTAATTAGTTATGTGAAAGTAGAATAGATTAGCCTTGGGGGATATTCTATAGAAATGTATAGCGTGTCAAGATGTAACCCGTGGAGGATGGGAATCTCGTAATAAGCATTTACTGTAGACAGATGTGTACATTTCTGTGACTGATTGTAGTGGAATTATTTATTATGCTTTCAGCTGTTAAGAATCCAGTATAAGACATTGTGCTCAAATTGTTCTCCATTAATTTTCAGCGCCAAATCTTAAAGGCAGACCGCGCAAAAAGAAGCCATGCCCACAGCGAAGAGATTCATTAAATGGCATTAAGGATTCCAACAATAATTCTGAAAGCAAAGCTGTTGCCAAGGTAAATCACTTAACAATACTCTTTTCTGTACACTCTCCTTTTTTAGGTACAACCCTGCCTTTGTTTCCCAGCAAGTGGTTTCAAATTTAGAGTGTAACTTATTTTCTTGGGGAGATAAATGTAATTTTTTTCAATAGTTTTATTTTCACTTTAAATCATGCCTGTGTTCAAAGTTACCAGCAGCTATAATCACCTAACAACCTAATGCTATCAGCTTGTTGGTAACTGGTAGTGCTTAAGCTTTCTTGGCATCTAGTGTTAGTTTTCACATTCTGTGACACACAAACATAGTTTGTGACAGTATCTTCGAATTAAAAATAAACCTGGGAGCAGCTCACCCTGTTACAATGTACTTCTAAATATAAGTTTGAAGATAAACAGACTATGAAGCAAGAGCTGCTTCAGTAATCGTTTCTAAGAAGCACACACAAATGACATTACCCTGATGTTAAGATCTCTACATTTTTAAATTAGGGGGGAAAAAAAAAGATAAAGACAGAAACTCAGTATGAAAGCTTAAAAAAAATATCTGGACTGTTTCTTTAATACTTAGTGCTGAGCTGCATGTTCCACGGTTTACTGAATAGTGCATGTTTTTASAGAGTCTTCTGTATATACTGCAGTGCTTAGCCTATACTGCAAGTAAAAATTGGATCATTGATTTGTGTTTATAGACTTAATCTTTAAGATATTTATGGGTTTGTGTCTTTTCCTTCAAATGTTTTAAAATGGAGTTTCTGTAGTGTAAATTGCATCCTATTTTCTATGTTGTCTATGTGGTTTTAAATAGGAATTTCGTTTTCTCTTAAAAAAAAAGAGCAGCACAAATGGGTCCTTTCAAGATGATTTAATTTGAAATTCTAAGGTGCAAAGATGGAAAATTACTTAGAGCAATACTTGATTTTTATCTGAGGTAGAACTTTGTCACTGATACTTTTGAGCAAGACAGCTAAAGAGGTTTGCTTACACTGAATTTTTACACCAATTCCTCCCAAATCTATTGTTTCAATAAATTAGATGGATGTGTATCTGAAAAATGCTTCCATTGTTGTGACCATCTCTTTAGGAAATACAGTGAATCTATTGATCCATTTGCGTTGGTATTGTTGTACACAGTGAATGTCCTGGGAGATTAGGAGGTTAAAGAGGTCAAGTGGAAGTGTTCTGCTCTCAGTTTCTCATAGGAAGGCAAATTAAATTCCACCTCCTCCTCCTCCCTAGGAGTTCAGTTAAAATTGTGCCTTCTGTTGATGACGATAAAAAAGGCTGAAGTTCATGATGAAGCTCTGCCCTTAAGTCAGTGTTTCTCTTCTTTTTGTGCCCTATTGTGCTCAGTTGGAGTCTGTACTATCGTATTAGACAGGCATGGTAAGAGGCGATGGAGCCTAGTGTGTTGAGTTGCAGGGTCCTGCCAGATACTATAGAGTTTGTCTGAATGTTTTCTCTGTGAAAGAATGTGCAAAATCCGTTGTGTGAAAATGTCTCAATTTGCCTGAATTCCCCCTTCCCCCAAGCCATTTTTCATGTTAAAATATTGCCAGTGAACTGTGGCATGGACCATATTGTCAAAGCACCCCAGACTGTAGCACAAGTATTTCTGCCTCTTCAGCACCTGATATATAGGTATTAGATAATTAAAAACAACAGTAACACTTCATTCCAAATTGTTTATTGTCTCTGTTTATATTTGGGTTCACACTACTAGTCAGATGGGAGGATATTTCAGATAMGAAGTAATTCCGCCTATTTATCTAGTCATACTGTGCTCATCATTGTGCAGATATTAATAGCATTAATTATCTTGGCCAGCTTAATTTCATTATAAATAATAGACATGTTCATGATGTAATGTCCTTGCATGTAGTCACACTGACTTCACTGTGACTCCTCACATCATTCTGTGTCTCAGGGCTGTGGATATACTTTCATGGGAGGAGGACAGCGAATCAAGCCCTCTACAGCAGATGTACCTCACTTTATACAGACCCTGCTTGTGGGTTACTGGGGAAGGAGGAGAAGGGTATTTGGGGAAGGGGAGGAATAGAGATCCACCTACTGTCTTCTCATTGCTGGAAACAGTTGGGATGTTGTCTTCTGAAGCTCCATGTTGGACTTCACCATTGGTTATCCTTCTCTGTGAGTGCTCCACCTCCGACTAATGCTGACAATGGATCCATGGACGGCAGGGTTGAACATTGCTCGTGTAAACGGACAAATCCACTTGTATCAGATGCCGAAGCATTTTGGCAGCGGTTCTGGCCATATTCCTGTTCGAGATAAAATCCCTTCTGACCAGAAGTTGTGCCGCTTGCATTCTCAGATCATGTCACTCGCTGTCTGGCAGTAGCCTCATTTCTCGGTGGCAAGGCGATGGCTCTGTCGGAGTTGCTGTGGCTGTAYGGTTTGGGTAACAGCAGAAGGGGCTTTCTGAAGGCTGTGGTTTTGAGCGTATCAAGACTAGCGCAAGCTGCATGGTTACAATGACTTGCTGAATTTCATGTTCTCAGCTGCCAGTGACTGGAAAGCTTTGTACCTTCTTAAAACGTAGCTCTCATTAGGCATGTTTGCCTTGAACCATCAGCAGATCATTTTGAGGGTTTCAGAGTTACSTGATGAGGAAAAGTGTCTGGTTGGGGAGGAGCAGCTCTGAGTAAATTCCAGTGTAGGTGGCTTGTTAAAAATAGAGTGATGGCAGGACAATGTGGTCCTGGACCTGCAGGTGCTGCCAAGGAAAGTGAGTCTTTCATGTGCCACTTCTTGCTTTTGATGTCCTTGCTGGTCACTGCATCCATTTTAGTACTGCCTGGGGAAGATCCCAGGGGAGTTCCCTCCCAGGCTGGGAAGGGAATACAAGGCCATCTACTCYGGCAGGATCAGCTCCCCTGGGGAGGAATATATGAAGCTTTTCTCTCAAAACACTCCCAGGACTCTGGAGACTTTCATACTTCACATGTCATCAGTGCTGGACAGGCCTTTGAGACTTGAAGGCTCCAGCAGATGACCCTCGTTGTACCTGCTTCGTCCTCCTAAAGAGTGTTCCCATTCAAAGTCTGCAGGAATGCATTCTGAAGCTTTTTAAAACTGGCTGATCTGACCATTTTGAGGAGCTGAAAGGATTGACTTCTTAAACATGGAAATTGTCCCCAAATGAATCTATTCATTACATCTCCTAGTGCAAATGCAGAAGGAAATCTCTCACTTCATTTGTACAGCAAGATCTGGGAAATTAGTCTAAAAGTTGCCAGGATATGCTTTTCCTGTGGCCACAGGTGGCCTGGCATGCTGGAGATTTATTCCGAGCGCCTCAGCCATTATCTGGTGGAAACTGTAAAATGCAGATCTGTCATGATCTGTGTTGTGTGTGACCTCTGGCAGGAGAAGACAAACACATGAGTGTTCACTGGCCATTTGGTCAGGGATCATCCACCTCTGATGGAACACACAGCAGGAGGTGGTCAGATGATCCAGAGCCCATCTCAGTGCACCTCCAGCTTATCCAGCTTAACCCAGCTGTGGCGCTGGGTTGCCTGTTGGGGCCTGAGCCCTCAGTTTCGCTTTGGAGGTGTTACACTGAGGCTGCAATGAAAGAGCTTTAACTATGGAAATTGAACTCTGCCTTTATAATAGTCATTCAGGTTTTCTGAGCAGACCAGAAAAGAGAGCACAGCCAAGAAAAACTCAACATTCAGAGCCTTCCTCCAGATCTTTGCCCTCTAGGAAGATTCAAAATCATGTTTTGAAAGAGACAGGGCAGTTTCTGGTGCTTGGTGCAAGTCTGGCATCATTCTCACTGGTTTTGATACGTTTATGCTGGATTTACACTGGTGTCACCCAGAATGGCATTTGGCCCTTTTGGTTCTCATTAATCATTGGTCATGGCATTTATCCATATTGCCTGTCAGATGGTGGGATGGTTCCAAAAGTGAGGCTTGGGTCTCAAACACTGAGCAGATGAAGCATTGTAGCCTTCACCAAACCTTTGTCGAACCTGGCACTGCTTGGAGTCCATCCATTGCATTTTGACACCCCTGAGTTCCACAGGGGCCTTGACCTTGCTTCTCTGTAGATTGAAGAGAGGGAGGTTGTGTGTACCACGTGTGTTTCTCACTGCTGGTGGCTTTCTTAGTGTTATTTAATTTGTTTCCTTTTGTCTCCTTGAGGGTAGTATCCCTTGCCCTTAGTTTGCTTGCACAGCAATGAGCTTTGATTTCAGTTAGAGTTTGTGCCCAGGTTGTCTTTGCAAACATAGTTCTGAATTGTCTGGCTTGAAAAAGAAAATGCAAGCAAATGGGTGACAAAAGTGAAAAATTGTTCCCAGGTCCAGTGAATTTGTTCCAAATTTGCAGCTCAAATTAAAAATCCTAAAATTATTGAAGTTGTGCGTTCCTTTTGGAAGTGCTAATCCAGTCTTTGGTGAAGCATTGAAACCTATGACAATGTAATCTAAACTTTTTAAGCAGAAGCTGTTAAATATTTTTTGTGAGGTGCCAAAGTAAAAAAAGTCGATAGATTACAGCTCTGCCCTGAAAAGTGGATGAGGAAACCCAAAGCTCATTTAATAGGAAAAAAAAATCCTGTTAGCTCCATTGACTTTTGGATGAAACCCAGGATCTTCACAAAAGTTTAATCAACAAGCATATCTGTTACTAAAAGGGAAAGCATTGGTGTCTTGTGCTACAGGAAGACAGTATCTCTTTGAACTGTGCAAGTGGAGAATATCAAGCAGTACAGTGGACATACTTCAGCAGCAAGTGATGAAGAAAAATCCTTCAGACAGTTCATTTCCCAGTCCCTGCTGCGTTGTCTGGGAGGAGTGAGCCTGTACCCTACAGTGGCCGCTATGGAGGTTTTTCAGCAGCATCAGTTGCAATAGAAAATTGTGACCATTTGTCCCCTCTGGTTAGGAGCTACCATTGCTTTGTCCAGCATCTATGGAAAACTGTGGAGGCAGATCACCTTAAGTCAGTGCTTTCTGCAAAGTTAATACCTGGAGGAGTATAAAGATGTTGATTTCCCTGAGCCTGAAACGCCAGAGTAGCTGGATTAAGATAAAATAAGCGTGTCATAGTCTTTCCAATGATGTTTGTTGTTTGTTTACAAGCACTTACGTAATGCTCTTCATAGCAGTTGCTTCCAAAATGTCAACAAGTATCCAGGAAGCACCTGGTTTAGGAGTGACTGTTCTGAAGAAGGGTCCGTCGGTTGCTTGACCAAGAGCTCCTGCCTTCCTGAACAGCAAGATACCCTGCTCCCCTCTAGTGTCCTCCTAAAATACCAAATACTGGCTCTTAGTGTCTCTCTGCTACCTCTGGGAGCAGAAAGGACATCTCTTGGAAGGGGTATGGAACTGCCAGAAGGCTCCTGACAGCACTCAAAAGCATTGAAGGGACAGTTCAAATCCAAAATGCATGTGACCATCTCCACTACCTTGTGTTAGAGAACTTCAGTATTTCACTGGAAATGTGTTGATCCCATGGTCCCAATGTCTTGGTCATGTAGAGCTTTTAAACAGGAGGTCTCTGCTCTCTTTAGTTTTTTTGTGTGTGTATATATATATCTCTCTATATATATCTCCTTAAGTGAATGCTCAACTTGTAGTTTGCTAGATTCAGTGAGAGGATTATCTTCAGGAGGGACTGCAAGATTAAGCCAGTCTCACTGGATATTTTTCCCCATGTATGAATACTGAGTAGAGGTAAAGTGGTTCCAATTGATTGATTTCTTGACGGGCACACATCGGCTGGGCAGTCCAGGGGGAGACCTGGAGCTCTGGGACTTATGTGCATTGGGGCTGCCAGTGTCTACCAGGAAAGGCTGCAGCTACCAGCCTCTCCCTTCTGCTAAACGCTTAGGGCAGATGCTCAAATCCACTTGACTTAAGTCCGTGCTACAGCAGAACCTCTTGCTTGTGTGCTAAAAGCTCTGCCTGGGTAAGGCTTGCCAAGGTTTGCATCTATTTTGGTGGGCCAAAGGAGAGAAAAATATGTTGTTTCAGAGCCGGCTGCTGAGCATTCCTGGAAAGGGGCTGAGCACCCTCAGCTCCAAGGGTTGTCTACGGGAGTTGACAATGTTCGGTGTAGATCCTGGAACGAGAGTTATTATTAGACTTGCTAATGGCAAGTGTATGTGAGAGATGGAAGCTGTCTGTGACATAGCAATGTATAGTCATAAAAACGCAGATCTGGAGAGCATTACCAATGAGTTATAATGATTTAAAGATGTGGCTATTTAAAAATGTTGTGACTAAGATTCAGAACAAGACATTTAGCTCTATAAATAGCTTCCTTTGTTTCCCCTCAAACACAGTCGCATGGTTTGGCCTTCATTTTTTTCAACAATCCATTCTGCTAGGAGAGAGTATTTATTCCTTAAGTGAAAATTAAAGGTTACCCAGATCTGATATGACATCTTTTCTTTTCCCAGGTAAAATGTGAGGCTAAGTCAGCTTTGCCCAAACCCAAGAGTAACAACAGCAACTGTAAGAAAGGCTCAAGTGAGGATAAATCAAAGATTGCCGTAGGTGAAGAATGCAGAGCTGATGAGCAGGCTTTCCTTGTGGCTCTTTATAAATATATGAAAGAAAGGAAAACACCAATTGAACGAATACCCTATTTAGGTTTTAAGCAGAGTAAGTATCCTTTTTCTCACTTTCTTGTTGACATTTTAGAATGTTTTGGCTTCTCTGGAGAAAGCATTTGCACACGAAGCCTATTTTAAAGCCTTATGGATGGGAGGGGACCATGTTTATATCTACACGTTTTCCAGTCCAGGCATTTCACTGTCTTATGCCTAGAATTGCATCTCTTCCTTCTGGGGTAGTTGCTGCCGGATATTTATAGGTTTAAATCTGCTGATTATGACTAGAAATAGGCATGTTGAAAACTCTCTAGTTTTCTGTTTTGTAAATCTGCAGCGTCTGTAATGCCTTTCTTCTGAGTTAATAATATGACGTATCTTTATTGTGCCCAGATGTTCTTTATGAAAGGACAAATATTAAAGGAAGACATTTAAAGGTGGTCAAGAAAGGCACAAAAAGAATCATATTTTTAACCCCCAAAATGTGTTTATAGTTAATAAATTACTGACTTTGGAGAATAAAACCAGACTGTATCTGCTTAATACAGAATGCAATGTTTAGAATTGCTTTGGCATGTACAGTTTGTAGTGCCACAATCTGTAAAACAATCGTAGGTGGACAAGATACAGTTGAAACTGAATTTTGCATAAATATTGCAGCACAATGTAGATCTTTCACAGTTTCCAACAAAAGCTGTAAATGGGAGTATTTTTCCTCCTTATCTATAGATTGAATGATACTTTATTTCCTTAAAGGGAAAACGCCATGGATTGAAATATTATTTACTCTAATTTATCTCCCAGATTAAAACCATGTGTTATTTTGATGAAGAATGTCAAACCTGTGTGTTTTACATAACAATTTACATACCTAATAGCAATTGGCACTGATTGCAACAGGCCTCCAGCAGCCATTATAAACTTATATAACTCCGAATGATTACAGTGTTTGTCTGAAAACTGGCTGCTTGAAATGGGAGTAAAATTAATGTACTATGAACAGCTTCGTTGCATTATGCATTGATTCAGATTAAATCAAGGCCTAAGCAAAGCTCTTGATAGCTTTGAAGCAGTACAGGGTTCAATGAGGCTTTCAGAACATTTTGTGTTGAAGAAATTATTTTTTTTCTCCCCCCCATTTTATTCTGCACTCTCAAGCATGGAGACAGGGTGGGCTTGTAAGACAAGCTAAAGTATTATTTCTAAAGTTGCCCGCTGGGGGTCGGGCCCACTGCTAACATTTAGCTGAAATACATTGAATCTTGCCTGACATTCATTATGAAGTAGGGGCCTGATCCAGCAAATACTTAAATACCAAGAGTAAGTATGCTGAGAAGAGCAGAAATATTTGCAGGATGGGGCTCTGTATTTGTCCAGCAAGGCTTGTGCAAACATTGCCAATATAAATAGGTTAGTGGAAAGAGGCAGTCCAGCAGAGCATCCCTCCATGGAGAAGGAGATCCCGTTCTCCGTGGTCCACAGCATTAYTGCTGACCTCAAGTATTTTTAGTGTGTCTGTGGGGAATCACTCCGCTGTTGGTGGAATCGTGAATACACCTTTCATAGGGCTGACATGAATTTTGCTTCTGATAATTAAATGAGAGAAAATAAAAATGTGAATAAAATAAGACACCAGCAAGCAGTGGCCCCATGGGACAGAGGGCAGGATGAAAAGCACGTGAAAGGGGAGAAGTTCTGCAGGAGGTAACAACTGTCTCCCAACACATCTTTTGAATTGAGTTGCCTCTGTGCCTGCAACCCCGCAGCCATGGGCAAGGCACAACCAGCCACAGCATAATTATTCCAGTAATGCTCATTCGTGCTCCATCTGGGTTCATTCACGCAGGGCCCGCTAGAACGCAGCTTATTGTCCATTGATTATGGAGACCATTATCTGAGCTGCAGTAAATATTGGATATTGTCTAATCAATAGGCTTTCTCTGTGAGCCAGTGTGTGGCTCACGCTTGCTTGCTAATGAAACCAGTATTAAACAAATAATTAAAGGCAACATTCTTCCCAATGAGTAATTTTTATTATCAAGGTTATGGAAACATGCTACAGTCATTATACCATGTCTCTTATCAGCAAAGTCAAATGAACCCATTGCCTTTGTCTCAGTGTATTTTTCCAGTCCTGTTAAGGAATCTGTAAGTGTGTTCTCTTATATGTAATTAAAAATATATATAGTATGGGCTAATATTTACTCTTCCRATTATGTAAATACCTCTTTGGAAAATGTTTCACAGGAGCTTTTTCAGGGGCTGTGAGCTTTTTTTTTCTCTCTATTTTTCTTTTTTTAAAACTGTTTAATTTACATTTCTTTGAAATATGTTGGCTAATGCAATGCTTATCTAAATACTTATTGTCCCTCTAACAGTTAACCTTTGGACTATGTTTCAAGCTGCTCAAAAACTGGGAGGATATGAAACAGTAAGTGTTTAAGTAACTTAAATGAAATAATTGTGCAATCTAACTTTTCCCTGTTAGGAAAAAAAAAGTAAAAGCAAACAATCATTTGCTGCATTTTAGGCTAGCTGTACTCATTGTGGGTTTATTGGACCATTTTTGGAAACGGTCCCAATTAGTTCCAGATTTGGCAAAATTGTAAACTTGTCGTAAAAACTACAAGTGGAAAACATATGTAACTCTTCCCTGTCAAGGAAATTAGTTGGGTCTGTAATTTTTTCCCATGTTGAGAAAGGGCTATTATTGTACAACAAGCCAAGATTGCATAAAAGAAATTTCACTTGGCAACATCCCTGACATCTGTTCATGTCTAATATGGGAAATGTATTAAAGGCTTTCAAAAGTAATCAGCATTGTCCATTAAGGAATAGTATGCTGCAGAATCTTCTCTTATTCCAAGTGTAAAAGATCTTTATTAGACAAGGGTCAGTACCACATAAACAGGAAGTTATCAAAGTAATTCAGAAAAGTCTCTGACGCTTTTTATCAGCTAACCGTATCTGACAAGAGCAGTTTATTTTTAGCCCACAGGAAAATTTGATGGCCACGGATTTTACAGCATGTATTTTGAACCAATAAAATATTAGAGCAACAAACTTAGATTAAAATCTTGAAATGAGAAGAAAGAGCTGCATTAATATGGCACATCAAGATGACATCTGTAATAAAAAAACAATTGACATAGGAAGATGTCGTCATTGGAAATATTTTCTTTGCACACAATGATCAGATTAAGTTGTTCAGTTCCTGCTGCAGTTGGATGAAAGAAATTATTTTTGCTTTGTTTATGAAGTAATCTGGGACATATCTGTGCTGTAGAGAAATGACAAGAAGAAATGCACTATCAAGAAACTGAAAGTCATTTGAACCAAAATGCAAAACTCACTGTTTTCCTTCCGTACAATAAAGCACATTGTTCTATACATCTGTAGCCCAGGCTGGTTAGCATGGGTGTGCCTGGGATTTTGTGAAATGTGAAATCCAACATTCTTAAAAAGAATATACGCTTGATTTGGCTTTTATTGTTCCTCTATCTTTCATTAATCAGCACATACCATGCCTATGTACAGGGGTGTGTGTAGGTGTGCTCATGGGTATGTATGAATGAATAGGTACCATAGATAGATCGTTACAGCAATTATGAGCCAACAGTAATTGCGTGAGTTGTAAAGTGCAACGAAAATGAGGGCTAAAATCTTGAACTTGATCCAGAACACCAGGGAAGGCCAGGAGGGAGATTGAAGGGAGAGTAGCATGTTCAGAGTGGTCAGGGAGGCAAGCGATTTTCACAGCAATGTTTTGGGTTTGCTTGAAGGGACCAAGTACAGAAGCAGGGATGCCAAAGTGGTGGCTTGCAGGAGAGACCTGAATTTTAGTGCCAGAGGGAGAGGGATGAATTTAGACATGCTGCAACAGGTGAGCCTGTGTACCTGGGGCAGACCAGGAATAGGATTGTGAGTTTGTGACCACAAGGCCAGAGAGCCAGGTGTGAGAAATGTGACAGGATTAGAGGGGAAGGATCACATACATGAGAATGTCATCCAGAGTAGCTTCAGTCCACACTTGTCTCAAAGCTCCCATCTTTTTCTCAGAGACAGATGTTCTCTGTTGTTTAGGGGCATTTGTCACCTTTGATGAAAATGTACAAGCAGTGCTTATTCTTCATAGAGAGTAAACCAAGCAATTGCTTGCTGTTCAGTAAATGGCAAGACAAACATAGCTCACACCCTCTGACATACCTGCAAGCCGAGCTTTGGTTGGAGAGTAACTGTGTCTGAAATGATGGGCCCGATCCTGTTTTTATGATGTGAGAGGCATCTGTGCTCTTTGCAGGCAAGCTGAAGTTGGGAGGACTGTTGTGATGCAATTTAAGTTGTACATGGAGCATGAGGTTTCCTGACCTCAATCTCTTCTGTTAACAGTCTCATCCTCAATATGGATCTGCCTTTGCTTTAAATTCCTTGAGTATTACATCAATAGCTGTTGCAATACTTCGACCTGCGCATACCCTGATTTTTATTGTTTTATGGCCAGTTGATATTCATTGAGTTTGCCAAGCTGCATTCGTTTGTGTATATTTTATCATGGCAAACAATGCTGAGAAGCTTTTTTGTTTTATTTGTGTTTCATTTTTCACAATGCATTGGATGGTTGGGGTGACATGGACCTCAGTTATCAGTTATAGGATCTTAAGTAGGTCTACTTAGATGCAGCAATTTCAAGTGAGTGCTGTAATTCAATAATGAGCAGAATCCACCACTCATACGTACAGTGTCACCATCTATTGATGAGAAGTCATGTGCAGTGCAACGGCTTTCTCAAACCTACCCTGTGTTATACACATTTATCTCTATAGCCCCTTCCATCTGACTTGAGCAAACCATTTGTCCATTACAAAGGCTTCATCATCTTTAATTTGTTTTAAAATTTCACAAGTTTCTGGTGTGTGCATTGAGATAGAAATAGGTCTTTTCTCTCGGAAGTATTGTAAGAAAAGAATATTTTAAAGTAGATATTTGACTTCAACATGTGGCAGCCATTTTATGAACAGGAAACAGATAAAAGATTGGTTAAAATGATATATGGAAATTTAGAGTGGTCAGATGATTAGTTTTTTACAAGTAAGTGTAGAACCCTTCCCAGTTAAAGCAGTTGCAAACTCTACATTCTTGTATTTGGCAGAACAATGATAGTCTGCCCATTTTCAATTTTATCCACTGCCTTGTCCACTTTGTTCATGTACAGATGTTTCAATGGGGTCTAAAAAACATTTTTGAGAAACCAGTGGGAATCATGTGCAGTGTTTTTCAGCTTCCGCACAGATTGACAGAAAAGTGCAAGACCTCTGAGTCCAGTCCTGTCGGTTAAGGATCTAAAAGTGACTGAGAACAGCCAGGGATTGGATCTGAGATGCAGAGAACAACTTTCTTAGCATCTGTCTGACTTTCCCCCCTGTCAGGGGCTGGAATGGATCCAGTGAGGCTTGACAGAGAGCATTACCTTTGTATATGGGATATACATACAGGATATCTAAGAGTGTCAAGTCATGATTGTGAGTCATATTTAAGGGCTCTCCATTTAGAATTCTTATCAGAGTCATTTCTCCTCCATTTGATTACTAATTCTTAGTTAGTTGTCGGCTGTAACTGTGTAATACCACACTCTCTTGTACTTTTTGTTGGATATAACACAGGCTTAATAAAAATAGCGACCCCTACAGAGTGGTTTAAGGCCTCAACAGGTGAAGCTGTCTCTTTGGAGTTCGTGGAATCATGTTTCTATTAAAAAAAGATATCTGAAATGAGCATCATCATTTAAAATGTCCCCAAATCGCTGGATGAAATAGGAAATAATGCCATATTTTAGGGGGCACAGCTGCAGTGACATTTAACATCCATTTGTTGGAATTCTCTAAGTCACCCTAAGTCAAGTGAGTAAAAGGTGCAGATGTTCGTAGATGGGAAACTTCCAGGACTTATCTGAAGAGTTGTCCTTGGCAAGTCATGAAGTAGCATTTTTCCTTTTGAGCCAACATAAAAGGAGTGCCTTTGCATGTTTGCAGAAGGCTGTGCTGCTGAATGGACTCTACCTGGAGATACCTTAGAAAGATAAAGGGTATAAAGAAAATTACGGGAAGCTTAACCTTCAGTGTGTAGCAGCTTAGATTTTGCCAAAGGTCAGTGGGATCTCATTTAGCTGCTGCCTCCTGGAAGCAACAATAAAGTGCTTTAGTTTTTAAAAATTAGTGATTGACACATACAACAGTCCTGTGTCTGGTCAGGCCCAAAGAAACTGGTATATCAGTGGAATGCAGAGATAACCAGGTTTGTTTCATACAGAACTAATACCCAGAGCTCTGAAGAGAGCTGTGAACATCATGTATCATGACCAGAAAATCCCCCATTATGTTTGCAGCAGGAAATAAGCAAGAAGACTTTCACGAGGAAGGGAGCTGGGATTGCAGTGCAGAAGACCTTAAGATTTCTCAAAGCAGAAGACACCATTAAAAGCATGTGTGTAAACAGTCCCCTGCTTTAATAGATAAGATCATTGCTTTTATTTGTTTTTTCTTGACTACCAGTCACTGCATAATACTGTGCTTATAGGAACCAGATCAGATCTGCTCTCAGGTCCCTGGACAGGCCAGTCTCTTGCTTAACTCCAATTTCTGTTGGTTGGGAACGATGTCGCAGAGATTTTCAAAAGTGCTGGCTTCCAATGGGCCCAGCTGTAGGATTTTGAAGCTGTAAATTGGAGCAGATTTGCAGGAGTGCTCTGAAACCCAGAAGGCCACTTTAAAACTAAAGCCACCATTGGAATGTGAAGCTGTCAGAGATGACACTGGCCTGTGAAATCGCCTTGATTAATGGATGAGCCTGGACCACCCTGCACTTCCGGAAACGTGGCAGGCACTGGGAACGATGTATATGCTATTACGAGCAAGGAAAAGCAAATCAGAAAACTAAAGCAGCAAAGGCAGACATTTCTGGAAGGAACCACAACCATATGCAAAGTACTGCCAAGCATTACCCTTTCCTGACTCCTCAGGAAGTTTGGTCACTGAGGTGGCTCGGAAGAACTTGTATGAGAGAGGAAGGCAGTCCTCAGTTTGGATATGGTCAGCATGGATGTCCATCTTGAGCAGTGCCACCCTGCATACAACGGTGTGGTTTCCTCAGTGCAGCGTTTTGTTCAGATTGTTTAAGGATGTAATTAATCAGTTCCTTTAGTCCTTTGAAGTTTATTAAGCATAACAAATAAACTTTCCAGAGCAGGGGAAAACTCAACCCCAGGCCTTGTTAGAATAACAATTGTTTCAGGGAATGTCAAATTTAAACTTAGCTCTGTATGTGGGAGGGCACAACTCTGCTAATTGCCAAGGAGCTCTGGTCCATTGCAGGTGTAGAATTGGATAAAGCTGGGCAAATGTTTGTGAAAATACTATTATTCTAAGCATCTTAGAGGAAAGAGACACCAAAAATGATCCAGGGACTTCAAAGGGATTCATTTTTCCCCTTAAAGTTGGTTATGTTTACTATTGTTCCAGCTTGAGTATCAACTCTTGAGTCAGCTCGTGGTAAATGAGACTAAGGCTCTAAAGTTAACATTTTCCTTTTGGAAATGGAGACCATGCTTCTTAGTCACATGGGGATGTTTAGAAAGGGAACTTACAGTAGTCCTCTTGCTAGTTCATCCTTGGCTTTCATTTAAAGCTTCTGCACAGCATCCATGGTCTTAGCCAAGGCATCAGGTCCTGGCCCACAGCCTTGCAAGCTAGCCAGCTTGTGCTTGTCATAGGGCCAGAGCACAGACCCCAGAGCAGCTTTGTGCACCTTCGTTCCCCTGCCTGTGAGCCTGCCAGAGGCTCGACTGCAGCAGTCCACAAAGGATCTATGATTTTGGGAGCTACAAGAAGGCAAGGACTGTCTGGCCATGCCTCTGTCCTCTGCCTATCCTCAGGACTGGTGGAATGTGGGAGGCAGGACCAGAGGTAGCTTCCCATCCACGCATTCCTCCACAGGAGGGTRCTTGGTCCAACTCTCATTTGACCTTTTGGGCTGCATAAGGAGCATCCATTTATATTCTCAGGATGTGATGTTCTTTATGGCTCATTAGGACTCTGGTTCTTCAAGCACTTCAGTGGCAATAATAAGTGTGGSTTGCCTGGGGAAGAAACAGTATAAGAACTGAAACAAAATAGACTTACGATAAGCCTTAGCATCAGATGAGTGTTTGATTTGTATTTGAATAATTTGTGCAGAATCTATCCTTCAATTGCTTGAATCCTTGTGCTGGTAGTTTTTGGGTTTATTGTAAAAGACAGAAAATAAAATCAGTGAATGAAGTGAGTTCATTTAGCTTTAAATAAGGTTTAAGATAAAATACTTTCTTTTTTCACCAAGTATCTATAGGTGCAGACTATGCTTAGGTACTAATAGTGAGTTAAAGGTGCTGCTGTTTTCTGGAGAACTCTGCAAACAGTAAATTTGAAGAAATTTTAACATTATCAAATGATAAGACTCCAGCCATGCTTTTGGCTTTGGAGAATAATTTCTGCAAAGGAAGGATTTTCCCTTTATATTGAGCAAAACAGAAACACCTCTTACCCTGTAATATTTAATGATGGTAGCTATCTCCTCTTGTTTAGATTAAAATTACAGGCTTCAGATTGCAAGTTGTAATATTTGTTTTCTTCTGATTGCTGCCTTTAGCTCCTCAGTAAACGCCATTGACTGCTCTGTGGGTAACTCCAAAGAAGCCTCCAGGGCTGCATATATTAAAATCCACAGCATTCCACAGAAAATGACAGAATTCTCCCCAAATTACCCCCACCGTTTTCTACCGGCCTTCTTTATGAGCTGCAGGCAAAAGAGGGTGATCTGTTGTGCTTGTCCTATTCCTGTTTTTCTTCCTGTTTTAAATATAGCTGAATATATAAAATAATGAAGTGGTATTCAGAAACAATCCTTTTGCCAGGTCTTCCATCTGTTATTCTGTATAATCCTAATTTCTGTACAAAAAAACCAGAACCATGGTATGCAACTCAATATGTTACAAGATGTTTATTTTCATCAGCATGGTCCAATAAAGTACATAGCTCAAATATTAACTTTGGAGTACATTAAGATTTCATTAGTATTTGATCTATATATTTTACAGACATAAATGGATAAAAATAAACAGCTTGTAACATATAGAGTTACGGACTATGCTTTTGTGGATTTACAGAATTCTGTGGTGGATTTGGGTTTTGCAGCAGATTTATTTTCTCTAATTCAGTTAAAATAACTATGCAATCAGTATTTGTGCTGAGTATGGTTTGAGCTTCATTTTCATAATTCACCGTGGGATTTGTCTGCATAACTTCTGATGGTTAATGACCCTGTATTGATTGAGATTCTCTTTTGTGAATCTGTATTGCTTGTGACTTAATAATGAATCAGTCAGATCACTCCATTTTAGAGAGAAAGAAAATAGACACAGTGTTAACTTACAAAAAAAAAAAAAGGACACCCAAAGGTCTGTGCACTCTATATATTCTGTAGGGGCTTTTATAGTGCTTGTAGTACATGCTGTTCTGAAAGTGTCATACATGCATTTGTTGTTGTGAACTCAAACACTGTAGAATCTGTAAAGATGCAAGATTAAATTTTCCATTGCCATTTTTACAGATAACAGCCCGTCGACAATGGAAACATATTTATGATGAATTAGGTGGTAACCCTGGAAGCACAAGTGCTGCTACATGTACTCGCAGACATTATGAAAGGTAAGATAACAAATCTGAAATGCTTGTTTAATAATGAAAAAATTAATTTGGAAAGCCTTCAAAGCGCTTTATAAAGAATTAGAGAAAAAGAGAGAGAGTCTTCTTAAAGATTTAGTAAATATTCCCCCAACAGTTTAGTGAGATAATCCATTGTAATTTATACCAGAGTGTCTGTCTCCAGTGACTGAATAAATAAAACAAGCATCTGATTTTTCTTTGGTATATATCTTAATTTTTGCGACAGCTTTCCAGTTAAAGAAGGTGAAAAATTGAGCAAAACATATTCAAGGAAAAATAAGAAATGGCAGCTAATTGATGTAAACACTTGTCTTCTGTCATTTTTTAGGAATACCAATTAAGCAAATTGTGGTTTTGATCAAAATAATGGGGTGGCCCACAATGCAGGGTGCTGTTAATGTTGTAGGTCATGCCGAGCGTTGCATTCCTCTTCTCATTCCATTCCTTCCCTCCTCGCTGCCTGCGAGCTGCTGCCAAACACTCTTTCTCTGCAGCCATTGTTGCTGGTCAGAACTGTTGATTTCTTATTCTTCCCATGTAGATAATAACTTCCAGGGCTTGTGAAGCCAGCACACATTGAATAAAATACTGGAGCTGGAATGTTGTTTTGGTTTGGTTTTTAGAAACAACTCTTGGGTTTTTTCCTTTCTTTTTCTTTTATCTTTTTTAATTCCTTTTTCTTGTATTTTTTTTTCCCTTAGACAAGCAAATGTGAATAAAAGCTCAGCAATTTCAGGCTCAGATAAGGAAAATTCAGTCTCCTGTTCTGGGCATAAACAAGTTACTTTGCTGGGCTCAGGAAGAGATTGTATTTGCCTGTGCAGAAGGTGGCATGGCTGAACTGTGCTCGGTGGGCAGTTTTTCTCCTTATCTCAGTGCTTTACATGTCAGCCTCTCCAAAGGAGATACTGCCATCCTCATGGAGGGTGGGGGAATTGATCGTGCTCATTTACAGGAGACATCTCCAGCAGAAGGGCTTGGGTGCACAGAGAAGTTGCATGTAATGAATGCCAATTATAAAAGTTAGATGCTTTCTGAAGATTGAGCCAAGCAGCAGAGGAAATTGAGTGAGTTGCTGTGCATGTCAGACGGGGCTTTTCCCTGCCTTCGTGTTGCAGACAAATGTTATAGATTGTTTTATTGACTCATCAGATTGTGGGTATTCAGCTCTTCCCCTTCATCATTATAGCCCTGAGAGTCTCAGAGAAACCGAAGCCAGCTGATGGGTTTCCAACTGGCAGTCTGGCTGTTCCCTCGCCAGATGTTCTTTGGGGGATGTTATTTGACCRAGGAGATCCAGGCACACATAAGCATCAGGTCTCTGTGGGTTTGGGTCGCAGAGGGAGCGTTGCTGAGCTCTGTGTCGAAACCCTAGAGTCACTGAGAGACCACATCTCTTGTAGTTGTGGAAGAATAAATGAACCATTCACAGATATTCCGTGAACCCTTGTCTCTCTCTTCTGCTTTCCTGACGATGTTTTATGCTAGTGTTTTGGTTTTTTACATGCAAAACCCTTGCATTGCACTCCATGCATAGAGACTCGTGTGTGACTGACTCAGCAGTTACTCAGGTATGCTGTGAAGTGCCACAAAACCCATTGTGCTCACTAGAAAACCTGAGCAGACTCGTGATACTTTCCAGATTGAAAAGCCTTTTCAGGCCACCCAAAAGCAGTTCTGCTTGACTTGAGCTGGTCTGAGGAAAGAGCCTTCTAGTTTATGGTTAGATTGGTCTTAGTATGCAGAGGAGCTCAAATCTGAGTTCTTGGGTGCCAATCTATCGTGCAGTTCTGGGTTAGGCCTGATATGACGCAGCACCTATTTTCCATGTCTCAGCCTGTCAAAAGATGGCACTTGGAGAAAAAGTCTTGCAGAATTTTTAGGTTAGCCCTGAGCTTACCTAAAACGTGCTTTACTAAATCTGGTCTGAAAAACCAAAACACGTATACGAAAAACCTCGGTGACTCATCTAGTCTCTGCTTTTCTAGTGTTAGATGGTTTGTTTTCCACCACAGGAAAGCTGTATTAAGCCTCAGACTTGGAAAAAAGTAAATGAAATTGTCATGGTTTGTTTCAGCTGGTAATTCTAACTACAGCACCTGTAAATGTAATGCTCATTTATAGCCAAAGTGCTCAAATGACATTTAATCTAAAACTAGAACAGCAGTGCAGGAATACATTCTCATGATTCAGGACACACACACATTTTCAAACTTGAAGGGTGAGCTGTAAAGCTAAACTGGAAATTGAATTAAACTGGAAAGCAAATGCTGAGTAAATCTCATGATCTTTCCTTTCTGAATCCCACTGGCCTTTCCTTGCTCACTGGAGGGAGAACAGGCAGTTCCCTGACTTCACTGGCCCTGCTGCTGTTTGACTTAGTCTTGCCATTCATCTCTACAACTGGATCTCAAGGGCATCTGTGTTATGTTAACTAGCTCTCTTCCAAGGTGACAGAGAAGCTCCTGGCTGTTTGCATCAGCCTTAGCATATCGAGGCTCTTCAGGTGGCAGCCACCTTTCAGTGACATTCTTAGGATGCTGAGAAGTGGAATGGCACATATATCCCAATTCAGGCACCGCATCCCACCTTCCTGCCCTCTCCAAGTTTCTCTTTGCAAGGTGGAGTTTCACACACAATTTCAAAGGGCAGAGAGACAGAAAAAAACCATTAAAAACAACCAACCAACAAAAAAAAAAAAAAACAAAAAATACCCAAAACCAAACCAAAAAACCCAAACGAACAAAAAAACCCCCAACGAAACACAAGCATTGGAGAGGGCAAAATTGTCTCTCTGTCTGGCAAATCCCATGAAGAAATACTGCTTTTCTATAAAGGTTTTTATAACCTCTGCAAAGTCACCATGTTGCTGCAAATTCATGGTGCCAAGGATGACAAAAGCTGAAACAAAGCTAGATTTAAAGGCTTTGGGGAATGTACTGCTCTGCATCCTGCTGTTTGGAGCAGGGCTTGTGGTGGTAGGTGCTGGTGTGCTGCAGGTAGGCACAGTTCTTCAGTTGAGGCAGTGTTTGCTTTGTTTTGCTGGTAAAAGGGAAAGAAAGGTTTTGTGTGCATTTTCAACTGATTCATTTATCATGTAATACGGTTTGTGTTTCCAGTAACTGTTTTCATTTTAAAACAAGGCAAGGCTGCCAGTGTTTCAGTAAGTGTTATTTGTATATTAGTTAGACAACTTTTGTTTTATTAATGAGTATAATAATGAAAGTGCAGGTTTCTGAGTAGAAGCAATGGGTGTTTTTATTTAAAGCATAGCAGGCATCGCATAATGCCAAATGAATGCGTTATTGTCACTGTAGGCATGGCTGGTCTGGACCTGCCTCTGATTGGGTTATTCCAAATAGGCCCAAGCACTTCATAAAAATGTCTTTGTCAGCCTAGTTTTCCTTCCAAACCTATTCATCTCTGTCAGTTTTTAATATTAGTACCAAGCTCTTGGCTATAGTCCATTAGTACTGTACTTAATTGCTCATGTTACAGATGATTACCAATATAAAAAGCATTAATGTTTTCCCATCATGGGGCTGTTGCTTTGTGCACCAATTGGACCGTACAGAGCTTATGAGGTGGTGTTGTTTTGGTTGTTACTTTCTTCATTTGTGCTCCTTTAATGCAGTTACCTTTCACGATCACAGAAAGCCAGAGGTGTGTGTGATTGGTATGAGCTGATTCAGCCTGCACTGTTCCTGTGAAACTCTTACAGCCCTTGTCAGTACCCTACATCTCTCTCTCTTATCAAGAAACCCTCAGAAACGGCTACTTTTCTGCGAAGCACTCTGCTCCATGCTGTCTTCCCCTAATAATGCAGATGTGGTTTTCACATGCAGGGTTTGAGGTTTCTTCTCGCTTTTACACAAAACACATGATCGGCAGCTTTAACTTTCTGGCGTGAGCAGTAGGCTGTGTTTCTGCAGTGCTGATGACGTTGTTGTTAGGGATTTTTTGTAAATATTACACCACCGCCCCCCAAAAAAACCAAACCAAAAAACCCAACCTGCTATTTTGCAAGGTATATAAAGTTTCCAATAAAATGCATTGAACAAAACAAAAATACTAGTAATTGCCTGTTGGGGCCTTTTTCTGTCTCCAAGTCTGGCTGTGATTCATCTTGGTTTCCTCCAGAGCAAGTCCTGTGCACGAGCTGTGCACAAACACACATGGGCTGGGGAATTGCGGTGTGCAGTGGCATGCAGTAACTCTCCTTGGCTTCTCTGGTGGACAGACATGTCACTGTTGGAAGGTGTCGTGGCAGGCAGCTGGATGGTATCATGGACCAGTAGCTTCCTGGCCTCTTTTGGGTGCTGCAGGAAGCTGGGCTTCCTTGGGGTCTCCAGCAAGGATGGACCCAGAGAACCCCATGGCCCGAGTCCTGCTCTTCAGCAGTGTGTCTTGTGTGCTGGCCCTCATGAGTCACTAGCATTTCGAAAACCAGTCTGTCCTGGTCAAACTCAGCTGGAGGGGGATTTATTAGGTCTTTCACCAAATTCAGGCAGCTGAGTGGGAAAGTATTCTGCAGAGCCACAGCCACCTGGGATTTGAGGAGGAGCAGGTAGGTGAGATGGGTTGTGGTTCTTCACAAAGGGACACAGTGGTTGTGCCTGTGCTTCGGACACTGACCTGCAGAGAGTTTTATTCTGGTTGTGGGCCCCTGGACAATGGCAGAGCACCTTGCACATCTGTCCCTTACCAGGGGACTAAACCTCGGGAGATACAGTATCTTGTACAGTTCAGAGCCCATTCTGCCATTTTTCTTTCTAAATCGCTAAAATGATATATTATCAGAAACACAAGGTGGTTCGAAATAAGTCCCTTACATGGTTTCCCTTTAACAGCCGTAAAGTCTGTCTACCCTAAGGATATTGTGTAGTAATTCAATATGCAGGAGAGCCCTGTGTTCCATGCAAATGCTGTTTACTTTTCTAAAGCATTTGGATAACTTTCATAACGTGTAAGCATTTCAGTGGACTTTTGTAGGAAATAGCAGCCAATCTTTAGAGGGAACAAAAAGTAGGAGGCTAGTATAGCATCTACATAAAATTGCTTATGGCTATCTTTTAATACACATTGTAATTAATAGAAGGTTTTGATTTACACCTTTGAGTGTGAAAACATCCTCAGGCAAAAACTAATCAAATGTTATGTCGTGCTGTAAACTACAACTAGCTCTTTGTTTGACCCAAAAAAAAAACTTGCCAAGCAACAGTTTTTTCTCCTTGTTTTATTTTTGTCTTCACCCCACTTCCCTGCCCCCCTCACACTTCAGCTAGTCCCAGACTCCCAGAAAACTTTGCAAGTTGCAAATTGTCTCAATAGTTTTCCATCAAGCACAAATTTAAGCCTGAAGATAGATGAGGTGTCTCAGTTCTCTCTTTCTTTTCCTGGGTTTTTGGTTTGCGTTTTTTTTCTTTTTGATAAATAACAAGAGGTTTCTACTTATGATTTTCTGCCCTCAGGGCTTTATCATTAAGATTAAATAACTGTACTCTCAAGCATACCACTGAACAAACATCTTTTCAATTACGTGAGTAACAGATGCTTTAACAAAGGAACTATTGAAAATTCAGAAAGCTTCTCCCCTCCCCAAAATTTAAAAAGTATCAGATGACAGAGGAATGTAATTGTTTACCATTAAAACAGATCCCTAGCTGTCCATTCAAAACATCTGAGAACATGCAGTTTTTTCAAAATTTCTGGGGTTTCAGCCTCAGAGACTTACTGGCCAGCATTAGAGTCAGCAGGAGGCCTTGGGTGCAAAGTGCTGGACAGTCGGGCTCTGCCTTTCAGTGCCTGCATATAGATGATCTCTTTCCTGGCGGGGAATTGTTTTCCCACCTACATCCTTCCTTCCATACAGGAGTTTGTCCCAGCAGCATCGGGCATGCCATGTGCTACCCCCTGCTCCTGGGTTGTTGCCACCCAAGCAGAGAGGCCCTTCCCAGTTGTGCCTGCCGTGCACACGTGCCTTGGTCTTTACTGGGTGCTGAGGCCCTGCAGTGCCCAGAGCTTTGGGGTCCCAGCACTCGTGGCAGTCGAGCTCATTGCTCGGAGTCAGTCGGTGTCATGCATGGTTATCTCATTTCTTGACATCCAGGAGTAGGGACAGACTTGACACAAGGGGACATGCCCCTTTTTCTTGCTGAGAGCCAAGTTGCTCCAGGATGTTGCTGCACAGTGGGAGCTGTACCATTCTCTTTTGCAGGAGCACCACCAGCGATGGAGAGTAAGATCTTTTCCCTCAGATTTCTCAGCGCTGCTGGGAATATCCACCTTGTACTTCAGRATTTTGCTGACACAACAGGGATTGACCCTGCTTTGACTTTGTGCAATGTAGCTGTGACTCAGAGCTACCAGGGAGGGTTGGCAGGATTTTGGAGTCCCTCCAGGAGACCTGCACCCCACAGGCAATGCAAAATGGCATCTGTAAGCTTGTCCTGAGCATAGGGACCAAGCATTGCAGGGACTCTATGGACGAGGCAAAATGCATGTCTGCCTTCAGATGCAGAAATGGTGACTATGGGCAAAACAAGGTCTGTAGTGGTTTTGGTAGAGTGAGCTGCAGAAGCTGTTTTGTGTCCATCACTCTTCCTCATGCAGTAAATCTGCACCAAAGGCAAAAGACTAGGGTTGTTCATCTCCCCCTGCCGAGCCCTAGGATCAGGAATGCCTGAGCTTGCCTCACCGGGCTGTGCAGCTAAATCAACAGCTGTGTTTGTAATGTCACTAATTTCCAGTTTACTTAAAACAAAGTGTCTTTGAATTCTCTTAGAGCAGCGCAGTTCCCACCTTTCAGCAGTGAGCCATTCTCATTACCCACCAGCACTCCCAGTGGGCTGTGAGGAAAGTTGTTGTTGAAAGGATGAAAGAGCCATTTCTTTAAGGAAGGAAAGTTCTTTGGAAAGAAAATTGAACTCAAACATATTTTGTCTTTGCTGATAAAATACATGCCAGTTTTGTACTTCAGACAAATGCAAATAAAGCCATTGCTATTGTGTTCTGCACAAAAGCACGTGAAGCTTGCTTTCGTAACCCCTGCATTGTACAATGCAATCCAGGGAAATCAGATTTCAGGAACACACTGCTTCACTTCCTCAATGTATTTTATATTCCCATTTTGGAAAACAGGCTGAGACCTTAAACTTCGGGTTATTTCTCTCCCCTCTTTGCTGGGATTGTGTCGCTGGTGTCCAGGAGAGCTGCCTCCTGCTCCTGGCTATCCCCACCAACCGATTGCTGTTGAAAGTGGCTTGTTTCCCTTTCCTACACTGGAGCAGTGCTCCAAGGTTTATCCTTTTGAAAAGCATCAGGGTAAAAAAGACAAGACTTCTCTTGGGTTCAGAGCTCAGGCATTCCTGCTGCTCCCTTTAAACAGCGGAATGTTTTGCCACTGACTTTCTAGGGGAAAAGAATGAGGTTATTCTCTCCGAGGTTGCCGATGGGGGTCCATTTGCACTGCAGGGGCTGTGGCCAGAGCTGCCCAAGCTGCCCTGGCTTGGTGACAGCTCGTCCCAGCCCAGTGCTTGGACCCTCTGGCTGCAGGGGCTGCGGGCAGCTCTGCCCAGCTGCTGTGACGATGTCTTGGACCAGATGGGTGCCCCCTTGGACCGGAAAAACCGACTGTCTTGTCCCCCAGCTCTGACAGTGCCTGCCGAGAAAGGAGTTGGAGCCACCATGGCCTAATGTGCTGAGGAGGAAAGCGTTTTCCAAATTCCTACCAGTAAAGAGACCTATTGYCTGTCCCTTTTCAGCATTTTTGAAGCTCTAACAGCTTAATGTTCTCATGATTTACATTAGCATCTAATCCTTGCATAATCTCATTAATCCCTTGGCCCCAAGATATCCATTGGCAGTGAATTCCAYGGGTTAACTGGTTGCTGTATTCATTTGGTGGAGCAAATTTAAATCATTTTCCATTCCTGTTGCAATTAGCCTCCTTAACCTGGCCAAACATGCGAATGGGGCAACATCTCCCAAGAAATGGTATTTGGTATTTTAAGTCCTTCCAAGATTATTCTTGTGGCTGAGAGGCTCCACTGCATGCTATTTTGTGTTGGGCTTGGAGCCCTTGAGAAAGTACAGTGATGTCAATGGGAGATGTGCTGAAATATTTTATTCTGCCAGAAAGAAAACAAAAATAAACACTGAAACAGCGACACAAAAATATTGTAGGGGTTGTGCTGAGATGCCTCCTTCCCTCCATCACCCTGTGTGTCCTGGGCATATGGTTCCTCCCCAGCCCCAGAGCTCCGTCATATCCATACACAGTAGGGAGAATTAAAGAGGAAACTGGCAGCCTTAACATTTAATTTCCTTCCTCTTTCTGGGCTGGTCAGATCCTTTGCATTATTGTAACTACTTTTTTTATCATGCCTATAAATAGATGTGCTCTCATGTGTCCTGTGAAGCAGAGTCGGGCCAAAAAAGTCATTCATTCTGCATAATCAATACATGTAGTGGTTACTGGCTCAGATGAGATCTTGTATTGTTAGTTCTGTAGCTGGGGAAAAAAAATGTTGACTAATAAAGATTAAGGACTTTTTTTTTCTTTTTATGAAATGCTAATGATGAAGACGTTTGATATACTGTGAAATACATTTCTCTAATGTGAAGTTTCTGCTTTTTGTTGGGAAAGAGATTCAGTCCCTGGAGGATTTTAGAATTTGTAAATATAAAATTATCTGCTTCAGTGTTTTTTAAAAAAGGTTGGCAGAAAGCCAGATTACTTACATTACTGTAATAGATTTGCTGACCTCTGACATCTGCTGCAGAGAAGTACATTGAATTTTTCATAATATCAGATGATGCAGATCTAAAAACTCAGTACACTGCACCATTATTTAATTCAGGACTTACTAAAGGAAAATCTTTTTTTGAGTAGCAGTTTATACGTGATTAAACTTAATATTGCCGATTGTAATAAATCAGGATTAGTATAGTACTGATTTGTTAATCTAACTTGTATTGATTTTAAGTTGTCTTTATTTAAAAAAAAATAAAAAGGAAAAAAGGAAAAAGACTGGCTTTTCACAGTGACTGAATTTAATAAGAAGCCCTGTGATAGCAAAGACTCCCCTACTGTTTCTGCTCTTGGCTGGAAAATGTTATTCTTGTATTATTCCAGGGGAAAAAAAAAAACCTCATGCTGCTAAAAATCTGCTGCCTGTGGAAAGGTTTTTTTAATACACTGGTGCTTACATATTCTATTTATGTTAATTGACTTATAAATAATACATTTTATTAATCTTAATATTGGAATCTTGATCATGATAAAGACCCTTTTATTTGGTCTTCTCACAGGCTTTACAAGTAAATATTCTTTAGACCACAAAATATTCCCCCTCTTTTCCTTTTTTATGAATACTTTGATACTTTCCCCCCTGTCGGGAAGTACAGCCACAGTTCAAAGCGACTGAAAACATGGTTGTTGTTTCCAACATATGATACATTCGAGGTATCTGGATCCAGTTTTTTGGACGTTGTCTTTACCTCTCCTTGTGCAAAGATTGATTAAATCTTACCTGCACTGCAAATATTTGACAAAAAAAAAAAAAACCTCATGCTGGTTTCAGACATGTCACATTCTGCTAAACTATTTGGCTAACAGCAGATCGCATTCTTCCGGTGTTGGGCAATATTGACCTTAAATTGGCTAAGCTGGCTGCTTTCATGGCATGTGAGCCGGCTGCTTACATGTTCCGAGAGCTGTATTAGCTTTATTACTCCTGCGCTATAAAAACTTCTAATAATCAAATGATAAGATCATATCCTGTGGGTAATTGTGTTGTACCATGACAGGATAACTGAAAAAACATTCAGTGAAAATTGCAACCGACGGAAATCTCTACATGAAGCGGCAATTGCTGGTGGTGCTCGGCTCGGTGCTGCTCCCCGGGGTCTCACAGCCCGTGTTCCTGCCCGGCTCCTCGCCAGCTGCCCCCAGAAGCCACCTTGGCCGGCCCTCCTTTGAAACAAGAAGGGGAAAATCCTAGAACAAGCCATCCTTGTGTTTTGACTCAGTTTTACCTTAGTCATGCCGCCTCCCTGATACACGAAACATTTAATTCCAGATTTCCTGCCGCTGGCTCCAGGCCGCTGACCGGCTATGTGAAATGTATTTTTACTGCTGTCGGCCTGCCAACTGCTGAGCTCAGTGAAAAATAACTAAAATGAAAACCTTGTACTCCCACATGAACCCTTAAGATCAGAAAAGGAAATTTAAGCCACGGTTACTAATTAGCACCCAAGCTAATGAGTTCTGGTGAGGTGCAGAAGCAGGAGGAGGAGGAGTTTGGGTCCCGTGTTACCCTACAAGGCTCGGTGGAGAGCACGCGAGCGGTGATTAATTGTGTCAGCCTGGGCCTTCCTCCCGGCCCGGCTGTAGCCACCAGGTTAATCACTCGGCATCTTCCAGGGAAAGGCTCCTTTGTGGGGCTGGGAGCATCTCCGTCTCCTGTGAGGCACCGGACAGCATCTGAAACCTTTACGGATGGAATATGTAGATTTTTAATGGGCGACATGTTCCCATGGAAACAAAACAAAGTCAAACACTCCCCTTGCAGTGCTAACAATTATTGTAATAAAATGTGTTTTTATTAAAAGCGATTTTAAATATTTAACACATGGCAGAGCGGCCTCGGCGCTGCCCTATGTGAAACCCAACCTTGCCTCTAGTGCAGTCCAAAGTGCTTTGTGCAGCATGGGGAGGAATTCGGTGCTTTCACCAGTATTTGCGCTTTGCAAATGAAATGTAGCAGCCTCAAGTATGAACAAGATTATTTTTTTCTTCTTCTGCTTAGTTATGCTTTTTATTATATAAACATTAACTGTAATATTACAGTGGGAAGCAGGTATTTGGCAACTATGTATTATTTTGCTAAGTTTGCATAGAGGGAGCAGTTTCCAGTTTTAGCAGCTGTAACATGTTTAAACTCAGTTTGTAATGGGATCTGAAGATGAATATTCCCTGTGGGCTCTGCTTAGCTTCATTACTGGAGCCCTGCCAAATTCAGGGCTAGAAAGTATTATTCACGCCTCTTTGCACATACCATGTCAGAGCATGCTCAGTTAATGAATTTTGTTTCTAATATAGCATAAATTAGGTTTATATTTTAACATAATTTATGTTGTATTTTATTAAAATGTAAAATATTATGATCACGAGCAATCTAATTTCTGCTCTCTTAAGCCCAAACTGTGTTTGAACATCTAAGTATGTAAATCAAAATTGCATGCTTAGAAACTGATTCTAGGATAACAAACGAATATCTGAACCTAAGAGGTTTCTGCCTTGGAGTCTTAGATTAAAGATAATTAAGGATTCCCGGTATTTGAGCAGATTTATGTTGTTTATAAGCAAAGTACATTTTCTTCATAAAGTCAACTTGTCTTTTTTTTTTAACAAATTATGTTTGCYGTATTAAAGTTCATATTTTTAAAGTCTGAGTCTTGTATTAATCCCACAGTGAGTCATTAATCATACCAAAATGCATTATAAAAACTTTAATCACTGAAGTTGAAACTGAGATTGTAATGCAATCCATCCCTTTTAATTATATCAGTTATTTTTCCTTTCAGATCAAGAATTGCAAAGGGAAAACAGAGAGATTAAAACTCAGTGTGTTTGATGCTTTCAGGGCAGGATATTTTTTGTTTGTGTTTCTTCCTTGGTTTTTTAAAGTGATTTTGTGCACTTTGTGGCAGACAGTTCCACAGTGAAGCATTCCTTAATTTTTAACTCTTCTCTTCTCCTCTTCTTCCTTAATAAAGGCTCCCTGGCGAAGGCAGGGAGCATGGTGACTGTCACTGCATGGGTGCCTTGCACAGGTGGCACTGGGCTGGTGCTGGTGACGCCATGGCGGGTGCTGTGCCCACCCCTGTAGGGTTCCTGCAGCCCAGCTCTCCCGCCTCCTGCCACGTTCCTGGCACTCACCCTTGCACTCAAGGGAACCACCAGCCTGGAAATTGTGTAGCTGTTATCAAGTTGGCTTGGTTTTGTAGGTGTTTTCCTGGGGTTTGCTGCATGCTGTTGAAGTCGAGGAGGGGAAATAAAAATAAATGGTGGATTTTTTTTTAAAATCAGTCTAAAATATAATGGCTCAAATCCTCGTCTGGTACAAATTGGTGTAGCCACACAAACCACTGCAGAGTTACTGACAACTGATCCACACCAACTCCAACTCCACTGAATTTATGCCACATGATAATCTTGCCAAATAAATTGATTTCTTATACTTGGATTTATAGATGTGGAGTTTAAACTGTTGCTTTTATGCCATGGAAGAAAATGGATTTATTAAGTAAACTGCTCGTAGTAGATACATTTTTTTTCTTTGCTAGAATGGCAAAACCTGATCAATTATTTGTTCCTTAATCCCCTAGATTAATCCTGCCATATGAAAGATTTATTAAAGGAGAGGAAGATAAGCCACTGCCTCCAGTGAAACCTCGAAAACAGGATAACAGTTCCCAGGAGGGTGAAGTGAAAACAAAAGTGTCTGCAACAAAACGCATCAAAAATGAAAACCAAAAGAGCAAGAAGGAAAAAGAGAACTCACAGAAACCCCAAGATGCATCTGAGGTCAGTTGCTTCCTTGTTTTTCAGTTTTTCAATTAAAAATGAACAGTTTTAATCACACAAAATCCAGTGATAAAATATACAATTTTAACTGGAGAATTCCAACCAGTTGGCCTTTTAGTTTGCTCAGCAATAGAMATTCAGCTGTTGTGGTGCTGTCTGTGCTGGGATTTTTGCTGGGCTGGGAATGGCAGCCAGTTCGCTCCATATTGCACAGCAGTGATGGCAGAGGACCAAGCACTGGATCTGACTAGTACCAGTTCTGCTCGTTGTATTATGCAGTGGTCACCACTAAAAGATCAGCAGCTGCCAAAGGAAAACCACACAACTACCACAGTTATTTCCTAATCTAAGTATAGGGTGCGGGAACCTCTAATACTGTTGATAATACTGTGGTAACTGTTGGACACAGCTGATTTTTATAGTGGGAACCTCTGGATCAGCCCTTCTGTGCTCACAGATGTATGCACGACTGTCAGCATATTACTCCCCAGGATTTTTATTACGTTGTACTAAATTTCTTTTTGAACTAAAAGGTCCCATTTTGAGGGAACCACTTTCCAAGCCCTAACCAAGACCAACTTCCCTCTCCCATGCTGCAGATGGCTTTCAGCTGAGGTTCCTATTCAGACATAATAGGTTCCTATCATGTCACCTGTTTCACGTGGGCAGGCCCCAGTTCCCACATAGAGCCATGTTACTTGCAGGCAGAGGACAGCCCTCATGGAAGAGATTTTGTGTTCACAGCACAAGGTAGGATAGATGGTAGAACTCATATTTGTCTGCAAATAAGAGTAAATTTCAAGTATTGTTAAATGATATAAAATCAATGGGGTTTTTGTTCCGGTGTTATTTAAGCACGTTCCTTTGCACATCCTGCCCACTCTCTCCTGTGCCCCGCTTGCACCCTATGTGAAGGAGGTGGTGATGCTCCTCACACACAACCCCTGCAAAACATGTTGCTTTTCCTGTCTCAGTCTGCCAGATCACAGCAGCCTTCAAGGTGTTGCAGTGAAAGTAAGTATTTAAAGAATGTTGAAACACATGACGTGCCCAGCAGACTGTGGCTGCTCTTTGACATCATTGCATCTGGCAGGTACAGAAGTCCTGTTTCTAAACTCGTTTGGAAATTTTATTGAGTCAGCTATCGACAATCCTCCTCATTGTTTTAAAAAAACAATGCAGGACCAGTAAACACAGATGCCTCTGAGACTTCATGTACCCAGGTTTGAGAACAGAAAATTTGGGTTTTCATGTCCCACTACCTCTTTAAATTGTACTTACAAGGATAGTTTCATATCCCATCCAAAGCAGAATTTATGTTTTAAATGGCCTTCATCAACAGTACCATTAGTATCTAATGTAAGAGCACTCCCTGGAGAGATGGGKTTTTTTTTTTCTCTTGCATTGTATTTTTAAAGTAGGGGGAGCCCTGTTGGGGTAAAATTAAAAAAAAACACATCGAGAGAAGAGTGCACACAAACGTGCTTCAGTCACTGGAAGGTTACTAGACAAATTGCCCAAAGCAAGGAGAAGTGAAGTAAAAGCTTGTGCTCCTTTCACTTGTCATTCCTTCATGCGTGGTTATTTATTGAGGGGTCTTGGACCAGCAAGATACATTACACACTATCTTTACCGCTACTGCTAAGCCCAACATAACAAGTCAGCAACAGAGCAGCAGCCTTAACTTTGAATTTCCTTGCTTTTGTTGTTCCCTATCTCAAACTTCCTGCTGTTTAAACTGAAGTTATTTTTGTGTGGTTTGCAGGAAGAGTTCCTAAGCTGCGCTTATCGGAAATGTAGGGAGCCTAGACGAGACAATAAAAATGTACAATTACAGCAGTTTCCTATTGTAAAATGGTACCTTTTATAGCAAAATTAATGTCTCCTCCCTGACTGGGGTGAAAGGCGTGTCCTGCCCCTATTTGATCGGGGTGGGTCATTAAGGACCTCGGCCTCCATGTCAGTCATCATAGGGGCTGGTGGTCACACGAAGCCTGAGCAGTGAAGGGGCTACAGAGTGGATGCTTCACCCCTGGGTGGGTATAGGGCTCCAGAGCTCACCTGTGCTCTGCCATATGGAGGGCTCTGTGCCCAGGACGTGGCACTTAACAGGGCTAGCAGGCAGGAGACATTCAGCTCCTTTGGGTGGAGCAAAATCCAACCTTCTGCTGGAGCCAGGCAGAAAGTTGCATGTCTCACACTGCAGCTGTGCCCTGGCAGTAGAGTCCCGTCCCTGAGCCTTCATCCAGGCAGTGATGGGCTATTGCTCCGAGGGAGAGCCCCTCTAGCCACCACATAAATGTGTAGGCATGTCCGCAGCCAAGCCACCGCTTAAGCCATTTTTGCATTTAGCCTGGAAGCTGGCTGTAGCTGTGAGCTGGAAAAGCATAATCAAGTTACAAATGTGTGGTCCTCTCAATTGTATGTTCAACTCATGCACCATTAGAAGTATGCAGGGAGAGAATATAACTTTAATTTATTAGGATTGCATTTGCCTTTGTGCTCTTCTTGTGTTTTCCTGCGAACAATGACATTGTCAGTGTAACAAGACACCAGATAAAATGCTATTAGCCTTAGACTGCACATTTCCTCACAATAGCTGAAACTTCAATCAAAGTGTTGCTTAACAGAAACAAAGAGCAGAATGTACAGTTACTAAATATGATTCTCTTTTTTTCTCCTCCTTGCTTTGCTCATCCGTCTGGTATTTGCCTGTAATTTTATAAGCTCAAGAGACTTGATGGTACTTTGTAAAGGACCTAATGATGGTATTTGGCTGCAAAAGACAGCTATGAGTTTAAAAAGAAGAAGTTAGGATGACTAACAGACACTGTAACTAATAGGCCAACGAAACAGACAGGAATATTTAAAAGCAGCTGTGAAGAAATAAATCTCTGAGAGGGTTTGATTCGTTAGGACCGTCTCCGATTCCCCGCTCCTGTGACAGACCATAAAGCAGCATTTAGATGATAACTTTCTGGATGCGTCTTATCTTTACAATGAAGGAAGAAAGAAAACAATAATAATAAAGGAGTCGCACAATGCTGCTGTTTTATGACTGTCTTCTACCATGACATGTCAGAGGAGAGTGACAGCAGTTTTGAAAAGGGCTGTCAGTCAGCTGGATCGCAGATGGGACGCTCTGGTGACCTCTGTGGGTCACAGTTCAGCCGGCTACATAATGGGATGAATAGTGTGAATTGTGCACACAAGCTGTATTAATGGGGGAGCAGAACGAGCTGCGGTCCCATTGACGAGAACGTATAAAAGCCATGTTTGTAATAGCGGGCACACACACTTACTGAATGTTGACAACTTCATTTTAATCCTTTAATAAAAAAATGTGTCCTAGTTAAGCTGTGGCAGTGATTTGCTGCCTACAATAGGGATTTCTAGTATGCCATTTCTATCATTTTCACACTTTAATGCAGAACTGGGTGTGAATGATCTTCTCTGTGATCACTGAATTTTAAGATAGCTATGCTGGAGAGACTTCAGGCGAAAAAAAGCATAGGAATAGTGTGGTTTTCTTAGGTGAAGTTGGCTAGCAGGAGAAATTTCTATGGTCGTATCATTTGTGTTACAAAATCTGCTCTTCTGCATTTGCCTAATTAATTTTAAAATAATATAACCTCAGCATTAAGCTATCTGGTCAAGCCACCAGTGCCTCTCATCAGGTTACAAACATCTGCTGGTTTGAAATGCTTTACTGTGACCCTGGTAGGGATAGTGTATTTCTTAATATTTCCAGGAGATACTTCTCTTTGCTTGAGTCCAGTACTTGATGTTAGAGCCTTCACGTGCCAGTAAGGTGGTTGGCAAGTCCTCCTCTAAAAGTAGCCAACAGTGTACGGTGTATAACCTTAAAAACTGCATTCTTACTACTGTCTGTTGAATCATTTTATTAGGTTTCATCAGAACAAGAGAAGGATCAAGAATCAACAGACCAGAAAAACTTCCCCGAACACCCTACAGTGGGAGAGATGAAACAACCCATACAAGGCCCTCCGCCTCTTTTACCAGAGACAGCTCGGACACTKCCTCTGGAAAAGACAGACCTGACAGAAAACAGCACCAACAGTGAGAAAGTCAAAGAAGAGGTTCAGCACTCATCCTCTTTCTCAAGTACGTCTGTGCCCTCAGAAGAAGATGCTGTGCTGGATGCCACTGTCACAAAACGATTACACCCCCCAGCAGATGCCCTGGAAGACACAAAGCCTGAACAAAGACTACACAAAGCTTTTACTGACAGCCTAGAAGGCGAACCTCCAGAAATGCCCTTCACAGCTTTCCCAGTCCATCTGCCCACTCAGAGTGACATGGAAGATGAGAAACTGCCAGAGATGGCCGATTACATCGCGAACTGCACGGTGAAAGTGGACCAGCTGGGAAACGAAGATATCCACAACGCACTAAAGCAAACGCCCAAAGTACTGGTGGTGCAGAACTTCGACATGTTCAAGGAAAAGGAGCTGCCTGGCTCCATGAACGATGACTCCACTTTCGGTTACACGCCTCTGCTGTACTCTAAAGGTAATCCAGGCATCATGTCACCCCTGGCAAAGAAGAAGCTGCTGTCGCAGGTCAGCGGGGCAGCGCTCTCATGTAATTATCCTTATGGTTCTCCTCCACCTTTGATCAGCAAGAAGAAACTGAACAGCAGAGATGAACTGTCCTCGGGCATATCGCAAGGTCCCCATGTCCCTAATTCTGATCCTGTAGCAATTAATAGGCCCTCAGTCATACAACATGTACAGAGTTTTAAAACCAAGGAAGAAAGGAAGTCAATTAATGACATTTTTAAACATGACGTACTAAGTAAACCGGATCCTCAGCGCTGTGATTTTTCGAAACATCACCTCAGTTCTCTTGCCGAGTCATACCTACCGAAGTCAGATATCCAGGACTGCAAAGATAAAATGAGTGAGAAAAGGGCACTGCAGCACTCCCATGTGCCCACTTTCTTGGCAGATTTTTATTCATCACCTCATCTGCACAGCCTTTATAGGCACACAGAACACCACCTTAATAATGAACAGACATCAAAGTACCTCCCCCGGGACATGTTCAGAGAGTCTGAAAATATTTCTACTTTTACTCAACACAAACACCAAGAAAAACTAAATTTAAATTATCGCCCATCTTTGCATCAGCAAGAAAAAAAGGCAACAGTGGAGGCTTCTTCAGATGATCAGCCAACAGATTTGAGTCTTCCAAAGAGCATACACAAACAGACTGCAAAGGCTCCGGGCTCCAGCCTCCCTCATTCATCCATGGCCCAGCAGGAATGCAAAGGTATCTCCCCGTTCCAGGCTGCGAGCAGCCAGGCAGTGAGCCTAGACTGTAACCCCAAAGCTTGCCGCGTGTCCCCAATGGCCATGGCAGCCCCAAAAAAACACAGCGAGTTGCTTCATAGGTCTGGGAAGCAGCAGGCCCAGAGGCTGGAGAACCTGAGGAAGATGGAGGGGATGGTGCATCCTATCATCAGCCGCAGAACGAGCCCTCAAAATGTGGGGGCTGCCCGGCCTCTGAAACGGAGCCTAGAGGATTTGGACAAAGTCATTGCTGAAAAAAAAATCCGAGCTGTTTCTCCTATACACTTACCAAAGGAGACCCCGGCGAAAGACAAGGTTCCCGACCCAGAGGGGGAAGGCAGCAAGCCGGTGCATGGCCTCCATTCTGGCAGCATGCTGGAAAGCCACAAATTTCCCCTCTCAGCCCCCATCTTCCCAGGCTTGTATCCAGGAAGCCTGTGCACAGGGCTGAACAATCGCCTCCCGCCTGGGTATTCTCATCCCCTGCAGTACTTGAAAAATCAGACCGTGCTATCCCCACTAATGCAGCCTTTGGCTCTTCACTCCTTCATGGTGCAGAGACAATTCCTCACGTCCCCTGCAAACTCCCAGCAACTGTACAGACACTTAGCTGCAGCAACACCTGTAGGAAGTTCCTACGGTGACCTTTTGCATAACAGCATTTATCCTTTAGCTGCTATAAACCCTCAAGCTGCGTTCCCACCTTCCCAGCTATCCTCTGTACATCCCAGCACAAAACTGTAAACCCCCTCACTCACAAAAAAAGGTCTGAGGAGAAAAGTTCAGTTAGCGACATTCCTCCCCCTGTGACGATGTCTCGCAGATTTAGCGATCTGTATTGTCAACCAAGATGCAGTCATATCCCGCCTAGAGGAGCGCTTCAGAGTTTGATGGAGACAGGACTGCTTCTTTAATTCTGGCTCCCACATCAGCCCCCTCACCCCGTATCCCTGCCCTCACAAAAAAGAAAACCAAACCCCAAAAAAAGAAAAAAAAAAAGAAAAACACAGGAAAAAAAAAAAACAGAAAAAATCCTTGGATTTTGCATATGTGTTTTCTGAAAGGACTTGAACATGGTAAGAGCAGATGTTCAAAGGGAGCCGTGGAAACGCAGGCCCAGTCCTGAGCTCACTGAAACCCCAGTTAGGGCTGCATTTGCTTTTCACTGAGCCGAGGACCAGAGGCCGTGCATTGTTGCAAATGAGTCAAGGACTTGAGGTGAACCTGGAAAGGAGAAGTGGGCTGAGAATCTGTACAATCAGTGGATGTGCTTTTTTGGGTAACTTTTCCTGACTTTTAAAGATTCAATCAATGCAATGTATAGTAAAACGGCAATAGATTTTTTCATTTTAACACTATTAGAACAGAAGGGTAAACACTGTTTAATTTGACTGTACATATCCACTTCGTAAACTACCAGTGTCACATTTGGTCACAATAATTTATATAGTTTCGTTTGTCCAGTATATTCTGTGCTCTTTATGTTTGGGGGTTTTTTTGTTTTGTTTTGGGTTCTTTTTTTTTTAAATTAAACAGTATCATTTTATCTGCAACTTTTTTAAAGGCTGTGGCTGTCCTAATTTTTTTTTATTATGTGTTTGTAATTTTTCCAGTTTCTTTATACTTTTGAGCAGCATTTTTGTTTTGTTTTTGTGGTAACGTTTACTGTTTACAAACTGAAGCAACTGGTTCAGATTAATCTTAATGGTTATAAACATACTGTAGATGATGTTATGGTGCAAGGATGCGAACAAGGTTCCTTTCCCCGCGGCCCACCCCTGTGAGGTGCTGAGCACCTCTCGCCCTCCTCCCGTTGTTGCGATGGCTCCTATGCCTCTTCTCCCCTCCCACCAGCTTTGCTTTCCTGTATCGTGGTCTGTGAATTTGTCGAGCGTTGTACTTTAACCTTACCTAGGCTGTGAAACCCTCCTGCCTACCAGAGAAACGGTCTAGAAAACAAAACCTCCCTGGCACAAGCTGCTGGATGACAAAGGAGTGCAGAAACTGGATTTGTGGTTTGCAAGAATGTTGAGAATTTCAGAAATCGTGAGAGGAGCCAGTGTGGATTTGAATCAGAGGCTTACGGGTTGGGTCCTGTGCCTCACTATGGATAGGGGGTTCCGTGCAGTGGTCGGGGTGGTCCTTCACACTCCCACGGGGATCTTGGCCTCTCCCTGGGCATCYTTTCACAGGGGCAAAGCCCAAGTATGGAGAGGCTGGATTTTCGTGACAAAAGAGCTTCCCCGTGGATCTATATTCACTTTGCAGGACATCACCACCACGCAGCTGAGCACAGACATTGATAAAGCGAAGTGTGACTTGGAGGCTTTATACAATGTGAAAATTGGTTGTGGTTGAAACTATCTCAGTTACTGTTAAAAGACAGCGTACTGGATACGAAAAGAAAAAATGGAAACTACTAAGAAACACTTTGCATGCTAGGCATGTCATTAAATTTTCCCGTGATATGAAGCCAAATACAATATATAATGTATCATACTTAATATCCAAAGGTGGAAACCAGAATAATATACTCGTCTACTGTTAAAGATCCAGCTTCTTCAATTAAATACTTTATATTCCTGTGGTAAAATTATATTTAATTGATTGATAAACAGACTAGTAGAACTTAGAACATGGATGTGCCGGTGCAGAGTATCCTGCTGCTCCACAAGTCATACAGGAAACAGAACCACAGGCTCATCCAGGCAGAGGCCGCAGTGTGGAGGACATCTCTASTAAAGTTGCACTAGATCTGAATCACGTAAGAATCAGGGGTTTGGGGATGGGCGGGAGGAGGGCGGGGGGAAAAGGGGGAGAGAATATAAAAATCTACAGCAAACGCAAACAGAAGCTTGTCATGTGTTTGGCAAAGCAAATGCTTCTCCTTGTTTCAGTTAAGTTGTGTGTCCTGGAGTTGTGCATTTGTTTACTCAAAGTGTCCAGTGTCCCTTTTGGTTATGTCCTGTTGGAGTTTGCTGGTAGGCGTTTTGGAGCCATGCTGAGGCAGCGCAGGGCTGGGGGACAGGGAGAGTGGAGGAAGGCTCCTCGCTTGCCCCACGAGGAGAGTGGCCACTGCTGGCTGGGGAAGCTCATAATACACTGAGCAAAACATCAGGGCAAAGGAAAAGAAATGGTGGCATAAACCCCCAACAGAAGCGATGCATTATTTGTTTAAGAACTCTTTTAACAGAAATCTTGGAAATCTTTCAGCAGACTGTTGAATTCTTCATTGGCTAAAAAGTCTTTTTTTTTTCCTTAATGTCTTAAATGGGGCTTTGTTTGCATTGTTTGAGTTCAAGGGGCCTTATTATTGAATGAAGTTGCACAAGCCTTTCTTTGTGCAATCAGACCATTGTTATTGGTAGGTTTGTAAAGGAAACTGCGGAATCTAATTGGCAATAGAGTCATAAATCTATTTACTAGGAGCCAGTTCCAAGAAATGTTGCAATTCAAACGCACTATGTCCAGGATGCATCAGGGATGCTAAAGGTTGTGAGATCCAAAGGAAAAGGCCCAGCAGCAAATGGCTCGCGTGTAGCTTCTGGCCACACTCTGAGCTGGGCTTCGCAAAGCGCATGGAAAGTAGGGCCTGATTCCGTACCCTTGGCCAGGTAGGGTGGGAGCAGGCCAGCGGTTTGCAGGAGGTCTGTCATGGCTGTGAGCTGGCCTGGTGCGAGGAGCTTGCCCAGTGGGTCGGGGCCTGGGGAGTAGTTTGTCCCAGCAGCAGAGAAGTTGGCTTGGCAGCCTCTGGAGCTTGAGCAGGAGGCAAGTGCTATGCTGCCTGTGCCAGCACCTCTGCCCCATTTAGGGAGACAGGGGGCTGCCGCCTATAGAGACTGCCACAAGGGTCCCTCGCCCCCGCGGCCTGCTTGCTTCCTTTGCAGCAGTGAGATCGCATCTGGTCCAGTTTTGCGATCGTGGTGCTTTTGATGAGCAGCGGGACTTCCTGCGCTGGTGTGAGGCAGGCGGCATTGGCAGCGCTGCCATGAGCGCTGTTTGCTGTACATGTGGTTGATATTTCGCTCGTTCTCTTCCTCCTCCTCCCCTCTCCCCCCACCCCCGCAGTTTTAAATATGTTCTAATAATGGCAGCATAATCTACTAGCTGTTTATACTTTTTTAACTTTCTTTTGTTGTAAATATTGTATACTTTTTGTGATTCAAGTTATGTAGCCTATATGCTCTGTAAGGTGATGATTTGTATATATAAAAATGGCCCAGTAATATTATATAGTTTCCCATTTAAAAGGTTATTGAGTAACCTTTGTGTTAGTTTAAACACTACCAGAAATAAAGCTGAGCCAACTATAAACACTCAATTTTTGTATGTTTTCCAAATTGTACTTATTAATGCTTTTGATACTGTATTATGTGCCAATAGTTTCCCAATCACATAGCAGGCAAAAGATATTTTGTACTTTTTGATCCACTGTAATATTTAATAAAAAATGTTACTATCTGTTCCCTTTTGTGTTTGATTAATAATTCTGTAAACAGCCCTTATCGCAATGGATTACATATTATCCCATCCGACCTTTCAGCCCTCTTATATTGGCTTTTCTAGAGAAAGTATCTCCTCCTGCAAATGATTAGATTAAAGAAATGGAAGTTTGCAATTTCCTAAAGGAGGAAGAGACAAGATCTTCAGTCAGTGCCCCTCTATTTTTGCAGTGTGCTTGCATTAAAGTGTGGCTGGGATCAGGCTGACTGTAGGAATAGCTTTTGAGAGGATAACTTCGATGCTTAGCTGGTGGCTCCTGTTCCAAATTTGCTCCATTTGTATCTCAGAGTAGGATTTTTTTTCTACCAGTACTGCAAGCTTGAGCTGGGGTCTGAAAACCACCCCCTCTTCCTCCCAGCTTGAACATGGGTAAGGTTCTGGAGTCTTGGAATCACAAGCTAATTAGTAATTTTGCTGATGATGCTAAACAACTACGAAGCAAACTTAATTTTTACTGTGTTCCTTGGTGGGTCTGAAAAACCCCTATAAACCTGGAGGCCCTTTGATAACCCATTAGCATAGTGCATGCTGTTACGCTTCTGTTCTCCATAGGTGGGAAAATCATTTGGGTGCGTGTCGGTCAGGCCTGCATACTGCCCTTGCCCAGCACAGCTCGGCAGCAGGACAGGAATGCCCAGTAGCCACCCACTAATCCCACATTGTTGCTTAACTCTGTGGTCCTGGGGTACGTGTGCAGCAGAGAAGCGTCCCTCCCCCATCCTTGGGGTTCCAGGGGCTGAGGCCATGGGTGGTCCTGAAGGCTGCTACTGCTTCGTGCTTTCTCCCTGCTGGGTGCCTGGCCAGGCAAGCACAGACCCATTTGGCAGCACTGTTAGATGAGGCTTCCAAATACATGCTGGTGTATCAAAAACAAGCATTTCCTGTCTGTGCTGGGAAATACAAGGAAGTACCAATGTGAGGAGGAGAGCTGGCCATTGGGCATGTGTGAAGGATGCAGTGCTATTGTATTATAGAATCACAGAGCATGCTGTGTTGGAAGGGACCCATCAGGATCATTGAATCCAGCTCCTGGCCCTGTGCAGGACACCCCAAGAGTCAGGCCATGTGCTTGCGAGTGTTGTCCAAACACTTGAACTTGGGCTTGATGCTGTGATCACTTCCCATATGTGAAACTATGGGAAAAGATGGAGCCTTCTAGCGCACCTGTTCCCCACTCCACTTCCATCTTTGCTAAGCTTAAGCATATTCTTTTTATGTTGAAAATGCAGCCAACCGGTGAACACCTGAAGGAGGTGGGGGCAATGCGGACACATGGATGCTGGCCTTCGCAGGAGACGAAGAGATGGCCAAGGCTAATTGGTTTTCCGCACCGTGCTTGCTTCCTTGCTTTTTTTAGCCCTTCCTGGTCTGTGGATTAACATAAGCCAACACTGCCTGTTCCTGCTGGGCTGGGGCTGCCTGTTGGGTTGCGCTACCTGTGCTGCAGAAAGTGGCCGGGAAGAAGACCCCAGGAGCAGCATCGTGGAGCTTTTCATACCCACACCAGCCTGGCCTGTGAGTGGCACTGAGGCATAAACATCCTCCCTTGGCTGGGCTGGGCACTTCCCGGTGAGTTTGTTGGGAGTCACTTGGGTGTCAGTGCACCCACAGCTGGGCAAGCAGTGGAGCAAAGTAGTCTGTGTTGACAGCACCCAAAGCATTTGCAGGGAAACAGGGGTACCTCTCAGGGCTCAGCACCGCCATGGGCTGGTGGGGGTCTGCAGGAGGACAGAGGTACATCCAGGAAGAGTTTGTAACCGTATTTGGGACTTAAAACTGCTTCTGGGTTTGAGAGAGGACAAGGGATGCTGTATGGCTGGCTTGCTGCAGACAAGGAGTTTGCCACCTTGTCACACCAGTTTTTCAGTTCAGCTGCCAGCAGCAGGGAATKAACAGTTTTGAGGGTCTGAAGCAAAGTGGAGTTGCTTGCTGCAGTTTAGTTCCACTGGCTTAGGGCTCTTGATTCTGTGCCTTGCTGTCTTACCTTTCCACAATTACAAGGCAGTGCTCCTTTTAGGAGGAACAAGATCATTGATTCTGGTTTCCTGATTTGTGGGCCATTGCACTTGCCCCTTGAGGACCTTGCAGGACCTTGCACCAGCTGGCAGGGCACAGGGGACTGGAAGCRGATGGAGGTCCTGGGGCAGGATCCCCCACCCTGGGTGGATCTCGGGGGAAGTGGCTCAGCAGCAGCTGCATTGCCTGGCAACATTTGGGGGCCAATGATAATACCATGGTGATGCCGACCTGTTGGTAATGGGGCCCTTCCTCCCTCTSTACGTCACCAACAGTGTCTCTGCTCCAGAATATTTCAGAAACATTTTTTAGGAAAGTTTGTGCTGCTGGGAGGAGCTGATCACATGAAGACATCACTGCTAATCCTCACTGGCACTCTTGCTCTCGGAAATGCAGCACTCACCCACAGACATTTCAGGAATACCAGACACCTTGTGCTCTTCCCAAAGCAAAAACAATAGAGCCTGTATGTTTGCCTTCCCAAATTCAGGCACACTCGTAACTGAGGTGCTATGGGTATGTATCACTTCCCCAGCTGAAGAGAAACATGGGAGGGTTGGATGGCCTTGACAAATGCAAAAGTAGTGGCCCCCAAAGCCTCAGTCTGCCTGGACCTGTGGCTGCTAAGGGTTTGCATTCCTGCAGGAGAAAGCCATGGCCAGTGTCCCCTCCTGCCACCTGCACAGGCAGTGCGTGTCCAGCAAGCAGGCAGGGATACAGCTTAATCTGTGCTTTCATTTAGCTTTTCAATTTGTCCTTTATGGGATTAAAAAAGAGTATTTGCGATGTCAGATGCTCCATCTAGTGCTCACCTGGGGAACGAGCCCCCCAGGTCACAGGGTAAGCCTGGGGCCAGAGGCGCCCTGTCCTGGTGGTTGGGGCATCGGGGACGGGACCCTCCATGAGGGCTAGCAGGCTGGATGCGAACATGCCTAAAACYGAGTTAGACAAATTCATGAAGACCTTTGTGGCTGCTGAGAAAGCAGTGATTTGGGTAAAAGTGCCGCATTCAGGAGACCCACAAGTCCTGAGTGGTGGGAGCTATGAAGACCTCCCTGTGCTCACCAGGCTGAGGGGTGCCTGCGGGGCCAGCGTGTGTGCCTTGTCCTTGGGTGCTSCACCACGACATGGGCACAAAAATCCTGGTAGCTCCCTTCTCCTCTTGCTGCTGCTCCTSGGGACAGAGCAGCTCAACAACTGCTTGCTTTTGGTGATGAGCATAAAAGCATTTAACAAATTGTCTTGGGTGTGGGGGCTGCTCTCCTGGAAAACGAGGTGTCTGAGGATGCCCGGCCCGTGGGGGGCTACTTTAATAAAGGAAGAAAGAGGGGGGGAAACCCACAGAACTTGCAAATGTTGCTGAGTTTGCTCTGCAATTTAGTCAGGAAAGGAAAAAATCCCCCACCCCACCCATAGTTGAGGCAGTCCCATCCCCTCCTCTGCTGCAGGCCCTGGCACAAGGCACGTGAGGCCATCCCATGAGGGGCTGCCATGCCATGAGGTGATCCCGTGAGGGGCTGCCATGCCATGAGAGGCTGCCATGCCATGAGGTGATCCCATTCGGGGCTGCCATGCTGTGAGGTGATCCCGTGAGGGGCTGCCATGCCATGAGGGGCTGCCATGCTGTGATGTGATCTCATGAGGGCCTGCCCTGCCATGAGGTGATCTCATGTGGGGCTGCCATGCTGTGACATCCTGTGAGGGGCTGCCATGCTGTGAGGTGATCCTGTAAGGGGCTGCCATGCTGTGAGGTGATCCTATGAGAGGCTGTCATGCTGTGAGGGGCTGCCATACCATGAGGGGTTCCCGTGAGAGGCTGCCATGCCATGAAGTGATCCCATGAGGGGCTGCCATGCTGTGACGTCCCGTGAGGAGCTGCCATGCCGTGAGGGGCTGCCCTGCCATGAGGGGATCCTGTAAGGGGCTGCCATGCCATGAGGTGATCCCATGAGGGGCTGCCGTGCGATAAGAGGCTTCCACACTGTGAAGGCATCCTATGAAGGGTTGCCATGTCATGAGGGGTTCCTATGAAGGGCTGCCATACCATGAAAAGGGATCCCATGAGGGGTTGCCCTGCTTGTAACGGAATGCTGTGAGGGTCTGCCATGCCTTGAGGTGATCCCATGAGGGGCTGCCATGCCATACAGGGCTGCCAAGCCATGAGAGGATCCCATGAGGGCCTGCCATGCCGTGAGGGGTGGCCATGCCATGAGGGGATCCTGTGAGGGGCTGCTATGCCATGAAGGGATGCTGTGAGGCACTGCTATGCCATGAGGGGATGCTAGGCTGTGATGCAATGTGGCAAATCTTCCCATCTTGCACAAGCCAGTGAGAGCTGCTCTTTAGCCATTTGGGAACCAAAATTGTTTGTTTGTTGAAACAGGTGTCTCATGACTTCCAGGGGCTTGGGCACACTGCAAATGCCCCCTCATGCTGGGAGACACCGGAGAGGTGAGCAATGGCCCCAGTTTATTTTGGGGCCACCATACAGAGCTGGGAGCTGCAATGCCAGTGGGCAATGCCATGTCCCTTCCATGAGGCAGGTGCCATGACAGGGCTGAGCTATGGAAGTGCTGGGATGGGGAGCGGGAGGCAAAGCTGAGTGGCAGCCATGCTACACTCCCAGCACACACTCCAAGTACTAAAGGATACACAATGGACACAGTGGAGTCCCACGCCATGAGGATGAAACTACTGCACCTCTCTCGTTCTGTGGATGGTTCATGGATACACCTAAACACAGGTTAGTTGAATTTCCAGGCAGTCCAGGTGTGTGTAAGCAGGGGAGCAGTGGATATCTGCAGTGAGAGGTGATGGCTGGTGTTGCCCAGAGCAGAATTCAGCTCCTGTAACCTAAACACTACGTGTGCACCCAGTTGGGGTTCAGCCACTGCTGGTCTGCGGAGGGAAGCCTAGGGAGTGCTAAACCCCTTGAGTGCTCTGCATGTGGGTGTCTACACCCTACTCAGCTCCAGCTGGGGTGGCTGGGACCTCGAAACGATCAGCTTGTGTGGTTACATGAGCAGGTGACAGCCATATGGACTCCCTGGGCTGATGCCCTGCTCCAGCCCTTCAGTGTCCAATACCAATGGGGGGAATTACCAAGGCGCTGGCAAAGCAGGCATTCACGGGGGCCTCGTCCTCCCCTGGCACCTCCCACACCTCTGCTGAAACCCTCCGTCCTCTGCAGGGCTCTCTTATGTTTTTTGGCAGTGGTTTTGTCTGCAAGCTCCCCAAAAAACAGCCAGGCAAACCAAGCTCTCTCCCTCTGCCCCCCACCAGTGACTGTGGAGCTCTCAAATGAAGAATAAAGCCATTTGTTTGTAATTATATTTGGCAGCCACTCAGAGAATTTAGGACTAAAGCACGCAATTTTTTTTGCTCCTGATTAAAGTACTTGACCTCATAAGCAAAAAGCAAAGATTTCAACACACCCCCACAAGTAGGCTAGGAACGAACCGCGGAGAAAAGACCAAAAAAGAAAACTCCCTTTGCTCTAGATACACAAAATAATTCATTATGAAACAAAAGGCAGAATATTTAGTGCATCGCCTGAGGTCGCCTAGGGCACAGCTAACCGCCCAATTACTCCTTTTAGAGTTCTTACTCCAAGCAAAGGCGCACACAGTGAAGGCCCACATGCCCCACTGAGCCCGTGGCATGCACATGGCCAAGACCCATTTGCTGCCTGCAGGAAGAAAGTGCCTTTCATGAGACTGTGCCAGCTCGCCTGGCCCCCGTGCCCAGCTGGCAGGACGCTGGGATGAGGAAGAGTGTCAGCGGGCACGTGAGTTGTCATCATCTTCTTTTTTTTGCCCATATTCCCAGGCTGAAATAGTTTTTATCCATCAGGTGCAGCAGCCTTGGTGCCTAATTTCAAGCAGCGGCTGCCCTAGGGTGGCTGGGAGCAGCAGACCCTCCTTCCTGCTTTCCACACAGCAGCATCCAGCTCCCATGTTTGCTATTTTCCCCAGCTTTAATACAGCACAAGGATGTGTCGCAACTGCAGAAGAGTCAGTTGGCTCCCAACCAAGAGAAATAGCAATGATCTTGATGGCATCCTTTAAAATAGCAGAGAAACCAGCTCAAACAGAAATTAACTACCCTGTGAGGTTCCATGGTCCATAAAATACTTCCCCCAGCTCCATGGTTTTAAAATAACATGAAAGAAATGCTTTCTATAAAAAGTAGTTAACTAGCATACAGATTTTTTTTAGTYGTAATTCTGAGAGTCATACCCAAACAAAATAGCTATACAAGCATTAAATTATAGATTAAAGAAGGCTGATAAAGACAGTGAATTACAGAGCTACCATATAAGATTTCAGATATACAGATAACAGTATTATTAACATTTCTATTAAAGGTGACCTACAAAAAAGGGACAAAAATAGTGTGATGCTTCTGATTTCTCATGATGCAGGAGAAATGGCTCCAGCCCAACTGCCACCTAGTCCCTGTTATCATCCCGGCTTCCCCTCCCCACCCCCTCCTCCAAAAATTAATGGAGAACAGAGGGTTGCTTTCTGCTGGGACAGCAAATAGGTAGGCTAATGTTTCACCTGCAAAACTTCCTTGGAGGACATAAAATGGATGTTTTTCTCAGTGCTTACCTGAAACAGTGAGATGGTGAATTGTTAGTGGAGAGAGATTTTTTTCTCTCTGTTTGACAGGTACCAGGGCTTTGACGATATGAACAAAGGCAGCAGTGGGTACAGGTGGCTGCAATGGGGCTGGGGAGGCGGGGGTGGGTCCTCATGGAGGGCTTATTCTGCATCACTCCTTCAGTGGTTCTTCCCCTGGGGGTTCTCCACTGCCTGTAAGGTTGGTCCTGTGCTTCAGCTCTCCCCAGGGTAGGGGTACTGCCTGCCTTGCCCCTCCAGCCATGTGCAGGGTTTCATAATGCCTGTGGACACTATGAAATATACAATTGTAAAGGTATATAATGAAATGTTCAATATATGTTTATATAGGAAAATATAAATTTTAAAATATAAATAATAAATATATTAAAATAATTTATATACTTGTATAAATAATATATTTTTTCTCTGTAGGTTTATATACTTCTATTTATATAGATAACTATATATACTTTCATTGTATAAATATATAATGTAAATATATAATTACCTCTGAGACTGCTGCTCCTCTGCCCCTGGTGGCTGGGATTATTTATCAGATTATTTGGTTGCTCTTAGTTTCCAAGTTTATGTGTAAGTAACTGACGAACAAATTGCCATACACAGGCACACACAGGAACACACCACCCCTGCATAAGCAGCACATCCGTAAGTGATCAGGCTTGCAAAATGGGGATGCCCAATGTATTTCCTTTTTCCTGCTGCCACTGGACTTGGCTGTTGGGGCACCGCCACCAGCCTGTCAGGGTCACCCTCAGCCACCCTTGCCATTTGAGGCACTTTGGCTGGATGAGAGCTGAATTGCTGGTGGAGAAAAATGGTTGATAAGGAGTAGAAAATACTGATTTATATAAAATACCAATGTACAGAGAGGGGGAGAGAGAGAGACAATGTGTGTGTGTGTGTGTGTGCGCTAAAGTACCAAGAACTCAGCATTTGCCATGAGAGCAGTGGGGTTAACAGGACCACTGATGGTTTTGCACCAGAGTGGCTTTCCACGAGGAGCTGGTGATGGGTTCTTGTGGCAATACTATGCAAAAATCAAGAATTTGGCTCTATTTTCTTGATTTTTTGGTACAGTTTTGGCAGGGYTTGACAAAAAGCAGGTGAGGAGGATTTGGTAGATGTGATTTACTGTGTAGGGTGGCTGTCAACAGAGCCCAGCCTCTGCTCTTGCTATGGCCTGGGATTGAACACCCAGCCATCTGTGAGCAGTGTCCATGCTGCTCTATTCCTGCAAACTATTGAAGCTGGAATCCTGTTCTGGTTCTGTGGCAGCAGCGATCTTGCCCTTATAACCCATCTATAGCCGGGGCTAGGGGGGCTTGCAGGAGTGTGAGGGCTGGGTGATTTTATAGAAGCTTCTCTGTGCATTTGGGCTTTATGTTATTAATTTATAATTACTCCAGATTTCCAACCATAGCCTGGTTTTCTATACTTTTAGTATCTGCTTTGTGGTAAGCAATGGGTTACATGGGAGCCTGGTGGCCCCAGGGTGACCATGTGGCCCATCCGGCAGCCTATCTTCAACAACCATGAGAGGTCCTTTGGAGAATGACCCTGGGAAGTGTTTTGTTCAACACTTCTTCTTTCAATACTTACAAAATGTGTCCTCCATCGGCAAAACCACAAAAGGCTGCCAATGCATGCTGCAGCTGGGCAGTGATCTGCTTTGCCACCATGGACATCTCATCTCAGGATGTGATAACTGCACTATAAAATCCTGGTTCCTGCTGAAGGGCAAGGGAGAGGATATACAGTAAAAACTGCAGTGTGGCTCTCTTTTCATTTACTGTAACTTTTGAATTAGACAAAACTCCATTTCATTTGATGTGAAAACAAGAAGCCGGCATTACTCCATCAAGAGATGAACAAGAGCAGATTACATTTTCCCATCTGGAATTATACAGCAGCCCAACCAAACACTACCTATATGATATAAAATAAACTTGAAATAATAAAGCCTGACAACAACCCACTACATTATGAGCTTACCTGTGTGACATCAGCCAGATCTGTTTTGGTGTGGACAGGCTTCTGATCCAAACCAGATCTCCTACAAGGCAGCTGCAGATGCTACTCTTCTCCAAACTAGTACAAAACACACAAAAATGGTACACCAGAAGAGTCTGAACTGCAGGAAAGGAACTGGCCTCTGAAGCAGGAATGGGAAGATAGAGGTGCCGTGCCAATTCACTAAGGTGTTATGTATTTCAATGAGAAGGGGATTTTGCTCCTAATAACTTAAAATGTGACATGAAAGGCACTCAGGTTTCACCCCTTAGAGTACCGCTGTCCTGTGCAGCAGTAGACCCTGACCCCACCAGTCCCCATCCACCATGCCCTGAGCCACCAGCTGCCCAGGTCATGGCGAGACTGTGAGAAAGCAGCCATTATCCCCACAGTCCCTCCATCTTCCCCTGCATATTCTACTTTCAGCTGCTAATGGAGATGGAGGAACAACTCCAAGGTTGGAGCCACCAGTTGTATTTTCCACTGGCTGCAGTTGGAGTGCGTGTTTGTTTATGCCCTCCTCTCTTCACCGGTGTGCAATAGCTCTGCTCAGAAGGAGCATCTGTTCTTCATTTAAAGCCAGTGTTAAGCTACTTTTTCTACAGGATTGATGGAGGCAGAAGGAGGTCAAATGATTTATCCAAGTTTGGAGAGAGTCCCACTAAATAGCTTGTCTATAGCACCTATTGATTATTGGCCCTTCTCCATTCAGTAGAATTACATGGATCAAAGAACTGAAATCCACATGATAGGGAACAGTGGTTCCCAACTCAGTCCAGATTTTGCTTTTTGGATGGGCCCTTATAAGGTTGGGGACTGAAAACCCCAGAAAAGGACAAAAGAGCTGTATGCTATTAGAATTAGACTACATCTCCATATGGATCAGGCACAAAGGAATTACAGCTGCATGCTGGATACTCCAAACTAAACAACAAGGTTACTTGGACTAGAAATCCAGCAGCTCCTCCATCTCTGGTGGGCTGGCTGGGGACTTTGCACTCCAGCTGCCATCACCTGCCTCGGTGCCATCCTCACACTTCAACGCTGCTTCTCTCTCTCTGATGGAGCAGGGTTTAGATATGTTATTAATTTTCATTCTTATTATTTTTTCCAAAACCAACTTTTTTWAAAAAAAAAAGCTCTGCCTATGCTAATTAGGCCTCCTGAAAGCAAGCTGTGTTTGTTGGAGCAATGCAATATAACACATGATGCCATGATGGCTGCACTGCTTCTCCTGCCCAGGCTGGTTGCTCCACAGGGCCATGGTTATCACCAGGGGCCAGATCATCCAGAGCTGGACCAGACACACCTGTGCAGCTCCCTGCTGTAGCATGTGGACTCTTCCTCCCCTGACCAGCACGGAAGATACAGCTGGCAAATTAGCACAAATAGCCCTCAGCCATGTGAGAATTGCTCCACCAACACGGCCATCCTCACCAGGTGAGCAGACCGCAGCTTTGGCATTGGTATAACCAAGATAGATGGTCATAAGAATTGGAAAAGTTGTGCTTGTGCCATTTTATTTTATTTTCCTTATCTAATTCAGAAAGGAGGAAGAGGGAAAAGAATAAACGTGTGTCACTTTTGGATTCACGCAGGTGAGAAGCAACAGGCCGATGCAGAAATTGGGTGTCACGTTTTACAAGCCCAGCTGTCTGGGCTCCCACTTTGTGTTCCCTAACAGGTGGCTGGCAGTGTTAAAACTTATGCATACATGTGCGCACACAATAGACAGCACAAATACTTAAAAATTTCAGCCTCAAGTCGGTGGTATGATTATTATCTGGAAGGAGTATGGATGCAATCTCTGTTCCTCCATCCCTCCTGTTCACGGCCCCTGAATTACATTCTATAACTGAAGTGGCAGCTTCTGAAACACTCTGTTTTGTATCATATTAACCTGTAACATTTTGATCTGGCTTTTGAACGTGTTCAGAAAGGTTTGCAACCTCTGGGAAGTTGCACTGAGGAGAGTGAATGTGCTGCACACCTCAGCACTTCTGACGAGTTCAGGTGTGATTTTTGTCTGCAAGCTAAGACATTTCATGCTCAGRTATCGTCTCTGCCCATCTCTTCTGATTATAACCAACTCTTCTGTCAGTTATCCTGCAATACATCACACAGGAGAGCTTCTGTGACCCATCCTGGGCAGCGTGCGCTGCCTACCAAGATGATCACGTAAGAGCTGTGCTTCACAGTGACCTGGCTTCTCCTGGCTTGTACTATCTGGGTTAGCCTGGTGTTTAACCGCCTTGTGTTAGAGGGAGTTCAATAGTGAAGGGACTACTTTATGGAGAGCGGAGGGATATTACTCATGTTCAGTATTTAGTACGGAGACAATTCATTGCAAATGTCTCACAGCTGATCCAGGCACTTCTACTCTGCCAGAGTCTCTACAGAGAAAAAAAAACCTGCTAAGGTACATGCACTCCAATTATTTCTAATTTCAGGCAGCTTGGAGGCACCTTCACTGCAGTTTGGCTTGTGCTCACTGCTGCAGGAGCACGAGAACATCACCTGTCCTCAGCCATGGTGAGAAACCGTTTAATCAATTTCCCTCAAAGCTGGGAAGGGGATGGAAGAAAAAGTCTCCAGGGCTATGGTGAACACTGCTGAATGCGAGCTGTTTAACCTTCCCAGAAAACTTGGATTTATCCAATTACTGTGCTCCTGGATTGTGAAAAGCCAGATTTCACTGTAGTGCCCTGGTACGTGTCGCCACTCCCTGGCTGTCCCTGCGTCAGCCACTGTTGCCCTGCATGGCTCCTCCAAGCTGTGCTTCAGGCAGGACCCACCCCTCACAGCCAAAAACCTTCCAGCTGGTCCCGAGTTACACAGGCCCGCCTTTCTGTTTTTTCCTTACGTGTGTGAACAGGTCCCGCTCGGAGCCTGCGGGCATGGAGGCGGTGTAAATGGAAGCGTAAACACGGCTATTCTCATTAAAGAATGTGTCGAGAGAGGTGTGCTGCGGCTTACGCAATCCTGCTTTGAACCACTGCGAAGAATTCATAGAATTCTCATAAATCTGGATCGTTTCACTTTCATTGAGGGTTTTTATTATTCCTTTTTAAATTTTGTTTGCTTTTTTTTTCTCCCTCCATTAATCATTCTCTTGTTCTGAAGTTTCTCTCTCCAGCAAGGGAGAATTAAAAAGCTCTGCTTGGCAGAGCCAGTGAGCCACACCAGCTGCATACTAACAAGGATGAGGATGCCTCTCGAGCAACGTCTGGGCAAAGAAGCGATGCAGCCACTCGATCCAGCATGTAGCCTTCCAAGAAAGCTTGGATGCTCTTTGTCAGCAATGCAGGTATCTGGAGTAACCTGGTCCTAACCCCTGGTTCACTGGCTTGGGGGATACAGTTGTGAGCTTCATGACATTTGGCCGGCTGTATCATGTTCCAGCTGCTGCAGTCCTGCAATCAGCAATGGTTTTGTGTGTATGATCTACCTTCTAGCTACCTTGATCACCTCTAAAAAGGCTAGTACCTTGAAACACTCTCTTAGGAAACCATTGTCCTTAGTTTCTACACCAGAAAAAGCAGAGGTGTGAGGGGGAGGAAAAGGGAATCGGAGGAGGCTACTGTGACACTGGGAGCCATCCAAGGGGAAGAAGAAGAGTGGGACAGGCCCTGAAGGAGGACCTACAGAGGAGTTGGGTCTGAAGGGATGCTGGAGCAAAACCATGGGGTAAAGTTGCAACTGTGCCAACAATGAAGCACAATGGGTTTTTCTTTAAACAGACAACTTCTGCAGTTGCATCTAAAATCACCTTATTCATGGGTCTTAACTTTCATTATGAAATAGTCTTGAAGGAGAAAAGCCTCCAAAGTGTGACTTACTGGACTGAATAGCCAAAATGTCAATATGAATAATATTCTATTACTTTTTTTAAAGGCAGCTGCCTTAGTATTAGGATCTGGGGTTGCCAAAGATCAATTTTCTTTGCAAACAGTTTTGCTTATGAACCTGCTTTACTAGCACATAGGTGGTAGCTTGTAGTCCTGGTCAAGTGCTCAGCTTGTGAAAACCATCAAGGAAGGAGCATGAAGCTGGAGTCCTGCAAAAACCCATTATCCATTATGCTGGAGGGGCACTCCCCAACTGTGGGAGAAAGGCCGAGGGAGCCCAGAGAGCACAGCCAGCCCTGGGGGAAGGATCCCAGCCCCCTTCCCTTTGCAGCTCCGGGGGCCAGGGAGAGTCAGCCGCCTCCCAAATTACTGCCTTCAGGGTACGAGTGCCACAGGGACCTGAGGACTGGCAGCGTGCAGGGAGCTCATCCTGGCACACATCAAAGGAGATGCTCGCCACTGAGTCTGGGAGAGCTTTGGCTCCCCCATCCTCCAAAAAGCAAACAAAAACCCAGCAGGTTTGGGCTACAAGCAGCAATGACCCCACAGCTTCTGACCATGCAGCATATCACTGGTGCAGTAGCCTTACAAGTCCATTGCCTCAGCATTATGTGCCTGATTATCTTCTAAATAGTAGTTAGGTGGTTAATTACCTGAAGGTTGCAGGCTAAAGTCTTATTTTTCATATGTGACTTAGTAATTAAATTACCCCTGTTGCTATTACATAATGTAAGTAACAGCTACTTGATTTTAAAAGAATAGTCAAATTTGGCAGACAGTTCAGAGTAATTTCATTTTATATTGGAGCCTAATGCTAAGAGATTGCACAGAAAGCAGAAGGCAGCTGCCTGGAATAGTCTGAAATAAGCGTGTGGTAACCAACAGCTATTATTATTGTATTACTGCTTGTAATTCCCAAATGGAGAATTAAATTTCTATAATAGATACAGCTTTTAACAAAAACAAAAATAAAAGTATTTGCTTTTTCTGTCAAGGAAAACTCTTTTAGGAAATGATACCATTGAATGTACATTTCCCAAGAGAGAGGGGAGGGAAAAATCCCCAGCCTTGCAAGATTCCTTTGCATGGGCTTCTGCTTTCCACAGATTCCACTGTAGGAACGTCTCAGATTTCTTCTAAAGGGCTGGCAGAAAGGTAGATTTATTATTTAGAGATGAAATGAGCTAATTAGATTTTTGAGCTATAATACACATTCTCTGTAACTGCATTTAGGTTGGAATTTAGCATTCACTTGCCAAAAAATGCCATTCCCTCTTCCCCACAAACCACCAAGCCTGGGTGCTCCATTTCTGCCTCTAACATGTGTCTGACCAAAAACAGGATGGCAAATTACAAGGCTGGTGACTAGGATCATAGGATCAGATTTCAGGCTCTGGGAGCTTAATATCGGCCAGAGCATTTTTAACCTTAATTTTGACAGGCTTTTACTTCTGCATATCAGTTTATATGGGAAGGCTGGCTCAGGCATGAGGACCTGGGCACTAACCTGATCTCCCGGCCAGACCTAAAAGTAACCCAAACAATCAATGCATCTTTAGTTTGAAATGTTTGATGACTAATCTCTTGTTTTCTTTAATTAATGATCTACAGTTAATCATTATGAATGGTAAATTGTCTATTTCAGCATCAATAGGAAGAGTTCCTATGGGAAAATGTTCCCCTATAGCTTTAATTTAAATATGCATTTTCACATCGCACTTACCATATCCTTACCTTTATGCTATCGCATGATTACAGGTCCATTAACTAATCACATTTGACAACTTGTTTATTGAGGGGAGCAACTATTTTACATCTCTTGCCTGGGAAAGAAAACACTCTAACAAACAATTATTCAGCAGCTGCAATCATGGAGCATTGAATTAATTGCTTTGAAGATCTCAGTCAAGAAGATCTTGATAAAAAATCAAAGAAAATGTTGTTTGACAGAATGCATGAATGAGAGTGCCAGGAGGGACTCGGGCTCGGTAAGCTGCAGTCCTGCTCCGGGGAGTGCTCCATGAGAACCTTGAATCACTGCACTCAGCAGAGAAGGAGGCCATGGAAAAGCTCATTTGCTTGTTTGTTCTTTTAAGTTTAGTTTATCAAAACCAGAACTTACATATATAATTAGATTATAGGATCAGGATGCTGCTAAAAGAGCCAAAAAACCTGAGTACAATCAGGTCTATGAAGGCTGACATGTGGATATTTCATACACGTAACCTCCATGGGTGACTTCTCTTGCCATACAAATAATTAACCCAAAGGGTACTGTAAGGCTTAATGATAAAGCACTTTAAAACTTTCTCCCAATGGGAGCTGCTGTGATTGCACTGGAGTGGGATAAAAAGCAGAACAAGGCACGTTGGGATCTCAGCTCTGGGCCTGGCTGAGCAAAAGTGTCTTGGTGCACCGTGGTGCTGGGAAAGGCAGCAGTGCCAGTGCCATTCACCCTCTGACACATGTCCAGGGGAGCATTAGGAGAGTTTGTACTGAGTGTGCAAATTGGTGCTTTGTTGGGACTAGAGTGTTGGAGAAAATAGTGGGATCGCTGCTAAAGCTTGATGCAGGAACTGAAGACATCAACTGGAAAGGGATTTCTGATCTCTCTAGCTCCTTTGTCTGTGACTGCTGCTCCTTCAACAGCATGAGGAGGACCAGAGTGCCTCACATGAGAGAGTCCCAGACTCTGCTCCGTGGACAAGTCACAGCCTGCAACAGACTGGCCAAACCCAAGCCATGCTTCCTTCTTTCAGCTGCTGTAAGCTTGTGTGCTTTGCAAGTCAGCTGAGATGAAATATGTTTCTGCTAGATAAAACTAATTCCTACAGTGACACTGAAAAGGGGAAGGAGAGCTTAAATGTTCAAAACTCTCTGTAGTAAAGAGCTTCAGAAGTGAAGTACGAGAACTAAACAATATCTTCTCTGAATATTATGTCACTATAAAAAGCTGAAAAAATTTCCCAGTAAGCTGAAGGGCAGTGATTACATCAGGTGGCTTCTCAGAAAACATCCTAATTGGGCTTCTGGGATCACACCACACTCATAACACAGTCAGCTTTCCAAAAGTGCCCTGTTCTTACATCAGAAGTCGCTAACAGTTTGCTAGCATCATCTCTCTCGAAATGGGGAGAAATAGAATTCTTTTCCCTTTCCCGCATGCCCCAAGTTCAGAAGGTCTGTGAGGATGGCAGTATTTAAGTCACAGTCATGAACATTGCACTATTTTGCCAAACCCAGCATCCCTAAGGACTAATGCCTCAAAAAGTGTGATGGAAACTTCTGTCACAACTGTTTGTATTTAAAAGTGAGGAGCAGAGAAGCTGTGGCCCCTCCGTTGGCTCTTGTTTAATATCAGTGGGAGTCCAAACTGAATTTATACACTTGTATGTACCCTGATTCACATAATTGTTTCTTCAGCGAGCCCCTGGCCCTCTGTAATGCTTCAACATGAGACAGATGGAGCCTAACTGAATAATTGGCTCTATCTTTTCCATTTCCCCCCCTTTTCTTTTTGCAGGTATGGTTGACAGAATTTGCCCTGCCAAAGGAAATGTAGAAAAAAGCAAGTAAACAAATTGTTGCTGAAGTTTGTATTAATCCCTCTAGTAAGCTGTAGAGTAGCTGGAGACTGGTATGCTCTGGTTTATCCTTATGAAAAATGTAAATAGCAGGTTATACATTAATGCTTGGAAATCATTAACTTTACTTGCCAAGGAATTATGTAATTATTTAAAATGAATGAATGGAAAAGTGTGCATCAGGCTGTAGGCTCCAGTGGCTATTGCATGAGCTGAGTTAAACCTGAGGTGTTCCCGAGACAGCAGACCTTTATCCTTCTTTACTATAGGATAATGATGAAGCAAATGTTTAAGAAACTTTCTAATGAGGTCATGAGTAAAATGTGATGTATTATTAGACACACAAATGAACTCTTATTAAAATAATGGAAAAATCCTGATATATTAAAGGCATGGTATAATAAATCAAATTTGACCTGGAGCCATGTGTGGAATACCATTACTAGGATTTGTCCTTAATAAAAAGCTTTCCATTTAGTTAATAAAATGTGAGACTCTAACTTCGAGCAAAGTTTCTTCAAATGCTTGAAGAGCTGGTCTGTCCCACATCAAGTGGCCCAAGCCATGTGATAAAGCTACAGTGATGAGAAGAGCATTCTCATCCTCTACATCCAGTCACTAGGTCCGCATTCAGAAGAAAGAAAGGCAAAGCTGCCACAGGCCCTCGATTTTCCTACAAGCCAAATACACAGGCTAAGAATCTGTCAGCTCAGTGCTTCAGCAACTGACACTCCAGCTGATCCATCCACATCATGGGAAGGTCAGTTAAATTGCTCTCAGTTTATTTCAAAAGCTCTCAACCCTTGCGTACAGACATGAGGGACTGAAGAGTAATGACCACTCAAAACCAAAGGAAGTAAAGCAGCTGCTGCCACGTGAAAAACAAATGCCGTGAGGACAAAGCAGCTCGCTCGTGCCAGCCATGCAGTCATAACAATTTTTCCTGCTATAAAGAAATTTGTGAGATGTTAAGCTCATCTTAACATCTTCTCTCTTTCCTAAGAGATCTTCTCTTTCCTAAATTACATCTTTATTTAAGCACACACTATTCTGGCCACAGCGTGATGGAAACATTTTTGCTTGGTTTTTGCTAATGCAGAATGAGCAGCTAAAACAGAGGCAATATTAATGAACATATTCTGTTCTTGTAAATCAAGAGTTCCCCTGAGCAAGTAGTGTGTGTTCAGCTCTGGGCACCCAGCTCAAGAAAGATATCGTTGAAATACATGTGGGATTTTGAAATAGACACTAATTAGAAAATGGAAAATATAATCCAAACAAAGATGGAAAAGACTGGGACCATTTTCCTTTAGGGTGAAAAAACTTAATCAAAGACATTTGTATTTTGGAACCACTTTTGTAGTCAGTGACAAAAAAGGAATGTGATGAACACTTGCTGACCCTTTCCTTCTTAGCAAAAGAAAATATACAAATTTTAAAGCTTGGAAAGAAAACTCTTGTGGCATATCATCAAACTGCAAGTGCTACAAGACAGCAGTTATGCCAAAATTTAAGTAAATTAGAGAATACAACTTTTTACTTTTAACTGCCATTCTGAATTCATGTCCAGACAGAGACATACAGTGAAACTTTGACAGACTAAAAGGCTTCCCACATTTGCATATAAAAAAGCCTGTAATTACTAAGGACTGGGAAGAGGCTGTGTATGAAACAACTTCCTCCAGCAAATATTCCTGTATCACCACCTGACACTGGACAAGAGAAAAAAAAAACTGAAAAAAATTCTTCAGGTGGAACAATGTATATTACAAATAATATTCCTTTGTAACTATTGTGCAAGCAGCTTCTAGAAATGTGAAGAAATACCTTAGCAAAATAAAAGACACTTCACTAGTTATTATAATTTTTCTCCCTTTGGGGAGGTACATAAAGAACATTTAGAAAACGATCTTGATATAAAAATCTTGAAGGATTGTTCTTTCCTCATAAAAAGCAATTTATTTTGATGTCTCACAAACTGTTTTTTTGTGAGTATATAATACATATGTGGAACATCTACACTTTAACCATTTGCTAATGGTTATATGAAGAGATCATCATATCTTACATTACCATGATCCCTTAAAGCAAACTGCAGCAGCTTTGGCTGCAGCATGGTTTTCATTAAATCACTCAGCTGCATTGTCTTGCCTTGCAATAGTCAAGCCTGCTTTTTTTCATGGGCTGTTATTCCAAAATTAAAATGTCTAGCAATTCCCTTCACATTTATTACAGTAATTTCATAACTCAGCCAAAAGAACACTTTACTTGAGCAGCACAGTTGGCTTTAAATTAGCAGTGCCACACCGAGCTCTACCTGGTCAGGTGGAGAGGAGTTCCCCTTCAGCACAAGGCTGCCCGTGGAAGCAAAAACAATTAATGAATGGATTAATTAATTAATTWATGGATGTCAGTGGCTCATTTATGAAGTCACCTTACAAAGCAGAGAGCATGATGTAAATCTGCTTCGTGGCATGTCTTCCTGCAAGACTATGAGAGAAGACTGCACCTAAAACAATGTTTCATTTTGGCTCATTTGTGGAAAAGACGTGCATCTCAGATAACATTTCTAACTTTACCTACTCACACACGGTCGGGTCCATTGGATTCACTGGATGCCAGATAGCACTGATTTAACTGAAAGCCAGTTAAATTGCTTTTCCTCCCTTTCTCCAGTTCAGAAAACTGAGGCTGATACTGTTTGCTGTTGTCAGTACAAGCCTACAGGAGTACTTTCATGTCAGGCCCAGGGGAAAAGCAGCTACCCCTAAGCTCTGATTTTACAGCAGCCAGCACCCATGGTTTATACACTGGAGTAAAGCTTAATGTAGTTCCAGGTTGAAGAAAATTACACCAAAAACCTTTTATTCCAGAAACGTTTTTAATTTCATTTGCACATTTTAACAGAAATACAATATGCTAGCAGCAAAAAAAGAATATTTCTATTCTAACATTCCACAATACATTAGTGTCCAAATCTCCATTTTTCTATTAAGGCAATCTGCATTAATTACAAATCAACTCTGAATACTACGACAGTATTTCCAAATATGTACAAGCCACCATAAAATAACTATTAGTATTATTACCATGGAAAAAAATATTACGTACTAGTAAAAACGTAAACATTTGAAGCTAATGCCTTTAAAACCACAAAAGGTACCATCTACCATTCCAAGACCAAGTAAACAGCTGAAGATATTAGGTAAATATAAAAAGTTAATAAACTAAGTCTTTGTTCAGTCAATATTTCAAAAGTTTTTCATGTTCTGTGAAATTTATATTCAAGTTTGGACTAGCAATTGCTTTCAAGTTGTACTTCCTAAAACAAGAGTTCAGGCTGACTCCTGTCTCTGCCCCACTTCAAGACAGTGTCCTATTACTTAGTTCTGGTTTCAAGCAGCAGAAGGAATTCATCCCAGCAGAGAACAGGCAGGTACGGTTTTCAGAGCGGGCCTGACGTGTTCCTCAGAAAAGTCCCTAATCACACGTGCAGTTCAGCAGGTGCCACCAATGTCTTCCCTGTGCTCCACCGGATTGCTTGAGCCAGTCAGTCTGGGAGCAAGCCTCACATATGTTACAGTCTCTTCTACTGCCTGGAAGCAGCAGTTCCTCGAGGGCACTGACTTTATTGTATAGCTAAGCTCAGCGTTTGCTGCTGGCCTGCAGGTTTTATTGGTTAAACCAACTTGCTTAACAGAAGATGCAAAGGCAATAATGGCAATACAGAAGGGGAAATAAAAAAAGACAGACTAAGTAATAAGAAATACTAAAACCTGAAGTCAACTGTTGCTTTATAATAGGGATTATATAGTTCTGAAGCAGATGAATGGAGTAATTAATGGCCTTGTTTGCTTAGTGGTGGTCACAGTAATATCATGAACTGGCCCACATGAGTCTAATTTAAGGACAGCTATAAAATATCAATCAACACAGCTTCATGAAGAACAGCTCTTGAACAACAGGTTGCCTTTTATTCTTCGATATACTAAGCTCAGCTTGCAAAGACACCTGCACTGAGGTGTTACCCGCAAGAACCCTGTCACCTTCTGAAAACCAGATGAACATGTAATTTTCTTTAAAATATCATAATAATACTAATTTCAAAATACACTATTAATAGGGATTCAGGAAGAAATACAGCTGTTTTCCATCTTACTCAATTTTTTAAAGGCTCTGGGATAAAAGGGACAGAAACTCCATGGCCTGTCTGCTTTTTCCCACCCCCTACCCATGTCACTGATGTGATAAAAACTTATCACCTCTCTCTACAAACCTTGCCTTGCATTCAATTTTAAAAATCAATGATCTGGAATAAACTGTAAAAACCACTTGCAATAAATTTGCAAAGGACATGCAGACTGCTGGAGTAGTAAAGAATGAGGACAGGTCACTTATACAGAGCAATCTGGATCGCTTCATGAGCAGTATTTTAATGCTGGTAAAATACAATGTGTATTTCCAAGCAAATATAAGGTAGGRTAACGAGGATAATGTACCACATTCTTGAGAAAGACTCTGAAGAGGACTTAAGCCATAAAAGTCAGCATCCAAGGCAAGGCTTCCACCAAAAAAAAAGGATAATGCAATTTTTGAGGAAAGGGGAGAGAGAGGGAGATATTCATCTGAGTAAGAGGATCACATTATGGCTCTATACAGTCCTGATGGATCACTATTGACATGTGGCATCTAATTCAGATGTCACCCTTACAAATATTTCTATACATAAGAAATACGGAGAAGAACGTGAAGATTAATTAGTCTTGGATAACATTCACTGCCATAGGAAAGTTAAGGAATTCAGTACATCTCATCAGAGAAAAGGTTAAAAGGGACATAATCATGATTTATAACTGCACACAAGCAATTAGAAAAGCTGATACTACAGAGATCAATATAAGCAATCAAATGCATAAAAAGACCAAAATAACTTAAGGTGGAGCTAGAAATGCAAATAGAAAATCAAGTGAAAAATGTACCTGGGGTAATTAAGTACTGCAACAGGAGGCATGAGTGAATTCTCATCACTTGAAGACTTCAAATTAATATTAAATGCCTTGCTAAAATATGTATGTTCAGTTCAAAACAAAGCCACTGAATTTAATAGAGAAACTGCTCGTTGAAATTCAATGGCCTGTTGAATTTAAAAATAAATCCTCATTATGCTGCCTTCTTGCCTTATATATTTATGAGATTTATTTTTAAATATAACCACTAAATGTAAGAGGGTTACCAAGAAAAAGGTATTTTTTTCTTTCCAAGCACAGCAACATTTGAGGCTAGATTTAAAGCTAAACAAACTGCAGCTGCATTTTGGAAAATATGCTTTTTTCCCCCCATTTATTTTTCCTATTTCTTGTTCAGAGTTGTACAGTCCACTTAGTCGACTGTCTGATTTACATAATCATGTAGTTATTCTTCAGTTTCTGTTCCTATTTATAAACCATTCACAAACCATCCACTTAAGTAACAGCATGATTTATTGTAAGAATGATTATGGTTGTTTCAGAGGGAAAATGGAATGTGATTAAACGAAGAATGAACAAGGACATTCTAGAACAAAGGGCTCTAATCCTGCAAAAGGATTTGTAAATGAAACCTGCCTCTCAAGCCCCATCCCAAATAGCCAATGAACTACTGAGGGCATTCGGCAGATACCTTTACAGCTGTGCAGCCAAGAGCTTAGCTGAAGACAAAAAATTAGATAAAATAAACCAACCAACCAAGCATGTCCACAGTATCTTTTGGAGAAAYGGTAAAGCTCCCAGAGCCATCCACACCTTAGAAAAAAAAATGCTAAACACTGAACTGTATGTATACATTTGCTGATATGACCCTCTCAACACAGGTCTGAGTACCAAGGCTCTAGAGGGAGGCTTTGCAGACCTTTGCCCTTGGATAAGTTCCAGCATCTGAGATAAATGCATCAACCAAGAAAATGGCTGGGTATTTTAAGCTGTGGATCCAGGAGAACACAGCTTCTCCTTACGCAATAGATGTTTTGCAGGTGCCACAGGAACCCTAACAACCCATGGTTCTTACAGAAATGGTGAACAGTCTGATGGAAGATCAAAGTTCAGTATTTTCACCTGAAGTGCTTATTCTCTGCTATTGCAGAAAGAACAAGTGGTGAAAAAAACCCGTTTGTTTACCAGTACCACTGCCTGTTTACAAACCAGCTCCCTACCAGGAGCAGCTGAGAGGCTCCACAAAGTAGGAATTACAAAGCCACATTTGTCAGGAAAAACAACCATAAGATGAGCACGTGCTCATACCCGGCACTGCTTTTAAATCCTCATCTTAGCCCAAAAGAAGCAGCAGTGATGGATCATATCCTTGCTCATGGACAGATAACCCTGGCCCATTCCAACAGCACATGAACCAGCAGAACTTGGGAAATCCCACACCAAATTGATAGAACTGCTTCAGAAATTCATAGGGAGTTACAGAGCCATTCAGAACAGCACAAAAGCTTTTCATACTAGATTACCATATCAGCGGTGTTTCCTAAACAGTGAGGGAGAGAGAGGGATATTTTAGGTGAAGCCAAGCATGGAGCCCAAGAAAATCAGCTTTGCAAGATCTGTGCTGAATACGTGTGAATTCCCACTCAAGTAGTCTGAGCTGTGGATGGGCTAAACTGAGGGATTGGTAGAAGGCACTGGTAACATCCCTGCTGTGGGGATACTGAGGTTACCCTGAACACTGTGCGTTTTTCAAGAGGGTAGTACTGAACTATTGTCTGCAGAAATAGCACTGTTACTCCAGACTGAGAGAACTCCCCCTGTTCTAGTGCAATTATTTAGATGTGAGCACTAATGAGTACAGCTGAGACTGCAGCTAGCAGTAATGCCCTGGCTAACAGGAAAACACTCAAGCTATATGCTAAAATCTATCTTTAATGAAGAGTATTAGTAGAAGGCTGAGAAACTTTAAATTCCAAGGACTCTCCTAAGCTAAATACGATATCTATGGATGCAACCAGGACCTGGGGTCTAGCACTTCTGTGATGCCTTTCTGCCTAGGGGTTGGTACCAGTTTGGTTTCAGACTCAGTCTTGCTCACCAGAGAAATGGGATTCCCTGGGCCAGCTAAACCACTTTTTCTACAAGGACYGATTTTGCGAGGAGCAGCAACGGGGGTTTGCAGCTGCTGCATTTTTGTAGCTAACACTGACTCAAAGGAAGAGCTGCTGGCAGATGTGTGGTCAGGCTTTCCCCAGTTTTCCTTGCCCCGTTGCTCTGCGTTCACCTGCGCTTTTGCACTGTATGGTGACTTATCAGAGGGTGGAGGTGGAGCTCTTCTTTTCTTTCCTCTGCTATCATTAGGACTTGTAGTATCTCTTTTTGGGTCCAGATGCATGTTTTTCTGAACAGTCATTTCATGAGATCCATCAAAGAGTGAAGCCCATAGGACAGATGCAGACTCTTTTTGCTGGCCAAGAAGGAACTCACCATCACTCTCTTCAATTTTCCTTTGTATGATATCAGCTAAGCCCTCATGTTTCACTGGAGAATCAATGCCTGTAATTTTAAGAGACAGCAATTAACCCAGATTAAAATACTACCAATGATTTTACTTCTACCTATCTTGTTATTACTACTCAGAATACAAAACTGTATTAACTATGTCTCACCAAGTCTGAACTAAGAGTATTAATGGATGAAATGGAAAAGATTACATATACTATCAAAGAGAGAACTGAGGTGACAGGGGGGAACTGTTTTCGTGACAGCTGGCATGGAGGCAACAGGGTAGGCACTGATATTTCTTTCCAAGTAAAAGAAAAAATAATGTACTACTGGGAAACCTGTATGTATTAGATATTAAACACATTTTGTTGTATAGTGCTTTGAAAATTTCGTTTCACAGGAGGCCCATGAAAGTCTATGACTAAATATTCCTGTGCTGCCAGCCTGTAGAAAATGGGACATCTTTACATATATCATTTTTCTCTATGTGCTTTAAGACTGCCTTGCTCCATTTCTTATTCTTCTTATTGAGTTTTCCATGTATACTGCAGTAGTATCAGCCTCAAACAGCAGCAGTATCTGATTTTCAACACCTTTATAAACATAGGGTTTTACCTATAGAATCACAGAACTGTTTAGGTTGGAAAAGACCTTTAAAGATCATCGAATCCAGCTGTTAACCCAGCACTGCCAAGTCCACCCATGTCCCCCAGCACCACATCCACACATCTTTTAAATACCTCCAGAATGATGCTCCCACCACTTCCCTGGGCAGCCTGTGCCAATGCTTGACAACCCTGTCTGTGAAGATTTTTTCCTAATATCCAATCTAAACCTACGCTGGGGCAACTTGAGGTTGTTTCCTCTTGTCCTATCAGTTGCTACTTGAGAAGAGGGACTGAACGCCCCCCACCTCAACTACACCCTCCTTTCAGGTAGCTGTAGAGAGCCATAAGGTTCTTCCTGAGCCTCCTTTTGTCCAGGCTAAACACCCCCAGCTCCCACAGCCACTCCTCACCAGACCCTTTTGCAGCTCTGTTCCCTTCTCTGGGCAGGCTCCAGCCCCTCAAGGTCTTTCTTGTAGTGAAGGGCCCCAAACTAAATACAGGATTTGAGGTGCCTCACCAGTGCAGAGTACAGGGTACTACAAATATTATAAATAAGCAGGAAAAAAAATGGTGTGTTAAGAGTGAAACAGTTTGTGTTCTGCTCCTCACTCGTACTTGCCTATCAGTGGAATTATGCTACCATGTCACCTTTGTAAAACTTCTGTGTGGTTCATTTACTGCATTTCTGCTCGGCATTCATAGCTTAGATAAGATTCGACTGTTCAGTGCTCTGATGCAAGTAACTCAATGACCCACATGGCATTTTGAGCATCATCACAGTTCCATCCCAAGCAGCAAGCAGTCAGGCATTTAGAGTTGTACAGTATTTCTCAGTCGATACTGCATTGGATCCATTAAAACTAAGTGACCTACTTTTTCTAGTCTGTAAATATTATTTCTGTAATTAATCTATTAAAAAAATCCTGCTGCATACCATTTTTCTCTGCAAAAATACAAGTCCCAATCTAGTCTACCTAGATTTTCCAAGCATATTTTTCAACGTCATTACCAAAGACCAAACAATTAGGTAAATTATGCTAGGTAAGCCTTCAAATAGCTTTAAGAACAGCAGATTAATTACATGCAATTGGTTTGCAGGCTGGACTATTTTACCTTAACATTTCCTGAGCTTTATACTACTCTTACCATGAGTGTTTATTTCTAGTGACAGCTTTTTTGAGTGTGTTCAGGGAAGATTGCAGATTTTTAGCTCAAGGTATAAAAATGTATTCATTATTTGCGCTATTACAAATTCAGATTTAATACGAACTCCTTGGTATGCAATTATGTTGCTCTTTCATTGTCTGAATTGTCCTTGAAAAACTCAGTGTTTCAACACCAACACCAGAAGCCATCTGAATACAGACAATGTTGTTTCTGTTACTCTGCAACTTGAAAAGGCAAATCCCACTTACTCATATCATGGTAGACGGAGGTCGCTTCCTTTGTCAAGAACAAAGGTGGTTTCCGTGGTGACATAATCTCAATTTTCATAAGTTCCTCACAACAATGTTTCCACTGGCCTGAGAGAGAAAAGAGAACAATGACTGGAACTTAAACACTTCAGCCTGGAAAAAAAATGGAAGTTATTAGGTTGTGTTAGGAAACTGTCCCCAAAGCAATGCTAAACAGTGAGCACTTACTTTTGTTTAGCAGAGATGCTCAGGATGCATTTGTATTTTCACCTCTGTACTCATTCTCTTAGCACAAAGGTCATAAGATACTACCTGTAATTTAAGCATCCCAGCATTACTGTTACACTATCATGGGTGAAGATCATAATTTGTCTTCAAATCCCCGAACAGTATAAATCCAGGGAAAAAAAAGAAAATCTAGAAAAAAAATTTAAGGTTCGGGAAGCTTCATGAAGTTATGAGGGTCAACCTCCAATATCCTGCAAGCCGGATGTTATACAGATATGTTACAATGTTATGGCAAAGGAACATTCTGTTTTTAATAGACGATAACTCGCCTTTTATCCCTTAGCAGACAAGGAAACCTCTTTTTCTATTAATAGATTTTGACCTTAAGGAAAACAAGACACAGTAAAATTACTTTGTTCATACCAATCATTCCAAGTTTTCTGAGCACATTAATTTTAAGAGAATTTTAGAACCAGGGAAGAAAAAAGGCATTTAAATGCCAAGTGACCCATTTTTCCTGAATCTAAGGAAAATGTCTCAAAAAATCCATGGGTAGTATTCTATCTATAATGAATAAGAAGTAGTTCTTTTACCCCACTCTACAGATAATTTAAAGAGGATGTCCTAGTTTTTGCTTGGTGTGTTTCTTTAATTGATAGTGCCTTTTCTCATTGTAAATCAGAGCTAGAAATGACTAGAAATACAACTACAATACCAAGTTCCCACAACCTCAATTCGCTTATTTTATTGGTGTTGTCTCTGACTAAAGACTGATATTTCATTAATTGACCTGGTTCTGTTTGCTGACCTGATAAAAATGCCTATAAGGAAGCAACTCTACCTTGTCAATGGCAGCATAAAAACTGACACTCTCTACTCTCAGGAAACCTGTGAGGCAAACAGAAAGCAGAGGAAAAAGACACAGGCAAATTAATCTGTGTAGTTTTTATAGTAAGTATTTGGTGACAAACAAGCAACACACTACTTCAACAATGTTTCACACCAATAAATGAGTTTCCTCTGCCCTGTAAGATCAGTGTTGTTCCAGAGATTTGCCAAAGGATCAGGGTAACACTTTTATCACCTGTTACAAAGGCTTTTACCAGGTCCAGGTAAGCAGCATATATTTCTCTGACCGGATGGAGTGTGGCTGGGTGAGCATATTCCTGTGTGACGAGGGCTACCAAACCCTTTGAATCACCAACAGATTCAAGCAATCCCTGTTATAACAAATTGCAATTTCATTCATTCATTCTACTGCTGAGCAAGGAAACCCCTTGTTTCCTTACGTGTGCCTACTTGCAAGAGCTGGCCAAATCTGCATCCTAGCCAAGGCCCCACATGATTCCGGCATCCTCACCACTGGTCACTAAGGCTTCCACACTAAGGTTTCCTACCTGCAGAATCTCACCAAACCAACACATCACTGATAGGATGCCCAGGCAGAGGTGGACTCTTTCCACTATAGTGGAGGAAGAGATGGTGAGAATTTAGCAGTCCTTAAAAACATTATCTAGAACACTGCTAAAAGAACAAGTTTTTTTGAGATTGACGGACATATTCTGCCTCTGGTTTCCTGTAAAAACACGGACTGAACACATGGACTTTGGTTTAGTCAAATATTTGCCTTCCAACGGCTTAGACCACCACCCAATATTATACCAGAGAACATTTTTCTTGTCGTTGTTGCAAACAAAGGCTTATGAGGCAATTCCAATTCAAATTGCTCAAAGATCCCTTTGATGTTACATAACGCCCCACTCGGAGGGCATGCTGCCAGCACTGCCTGCTTACTTACTCAGATCATAAAAGTGCTGCCAGAAAGCCTCCATCCACTTATGAAGTTCATCCCTACTGTCAGTAGCAAAACGTTGCGTCACAGCCTCTCCAGACAYGGGGTTGATAACAGAGAAGTTATTAGCTCTTCTCTTGGAGTCCTTATCCACAGCTCGAATTCTGGTTTCCTAGGAACGACAAACGGTGGTAATGAGTTATTGCTTCAGCTCCACACTGGCATCACCTTATGGACAATGACAGTGTATGGAAGGTATCATTTGGCTTTGCATCTACTCCAGATGAATTCCCAATTAAAAAAGAAAATATGAACTAATGTCAGGAACTGATTATAAAAATGTTTTCTCATGAAACTATTAAAATGGCATAAAATATGAAAAATAAGAGAATGGAGCACAATTATCGCAGTTCAGTTCTGAATTACAGAATGTACTGTAATTCTGTGTTTCCCCTCCCTCTACCTTCACCAGTTCATCTCACACTGCTCACTCTTCTCCACAGCGGTTTAGGGAATAATCTAAAATAACAGCAAGCAGTTCSTTTTCTCCAAATGATTCTGATGGACAACCACGTTATTACAGCTTCTGTCTACGTCTCCTACTGTACCTTCTGGGGGCCATTGTTTACCCACTGCATTGTAAACTTGTATCCATTTTATGTTCATCTTTGTGAATCAGGACATTCAGGGCTAATACAATAGTGATGGGAAAATTAAAAAGAAACTTACCTAGTCCATCTTTAAAGGGGAATTCGTAGCAGTAACCCATACAATTCTACTAGAAAAACAAGATTTTGCTCTAATAGAGAAAGCTATTTGCCATTTAAAAATAGACATTTTAGTTTTACCTTAAGTAGGGAGAACTACATAGAAATCACTAAATGTGTATATATATCTAAGAAGTATAACACAAGTTATAAAATTTCTTCAGCTAGGCTTAGAAAGGCTCTCAGATTACACAGCAGCACTTTCAGAGCCAAGGCTTCTCCTTCTGTTCAGGGACATAGTTCAATTGCTCTAGACTAGATCCAGTGGTATTTTCAGAGTATTTAGTTTCTTTGTTATGGCATTACTACAAGAAAAAAAGCACTTATCCCTAACTCAATGAATTTGTGTGTATTTGTGTGTGTGTGTGTGTGTGTGTGTGTGTAAAATGCTGGAAGCTTTTAGTAAAAGTCTGATTAAAATACAACTAAAAGAATTCCAGAACACAACTGTTCAACATTGCTACTCATCACAACATGACGAACAAATTAAAATAATTAACATCACTTTATTTACAAAAGTAAAGCAGAAACCCTGGTAATATCTTTGCACATACAACTCGACCTGACTGAATAAGCAGCAGCCCATTACAACACTGCTCCTCAGAGGATTTTTGGCATACCCAGGAGAGCACTGTAAGTTTTGGTGCCAGGGCATCAGCCAGCCCCCTACAGCTGGCCAGCCCCGGAGCCCAGCAGGACACGAGGGCACCTAACACACAGCAAGACCATGCAGTGCCCTCCTGCCACACAAGGGCATTCCTGGCATGGGGAGTGCCCAGGATCTGAAGGAAGCCAACAATCAGAGGCAGGGTTGTGTTTSAACATCTCTCGTCTGGATGGACAGTGAATCTGACCACAAAGGTGGCCTCGGGGCATTCCTCAAAATACAGTGGGGACAGAACAACCAGTTCCCTTTTACACAACTCAACCAAATGTCAAACATCTGCTAAAGACACTAAACATACACCYACAGAAATTAAGTTTACACATGGGATCCCATAGGATAAGTCTAGTTCCGATCCTCAGAAAAACAAAAATTATTCTACAGACCGTTCCTCAGATTTTAAATGCATTACTGAAGTAACCATTTGAAATACCAACAGCTGCTTGTAGCATATCTGATGGATATGCTCATTTAAATTCTTCTGTCTAAAAATAGGAGATGAAGTAATTCATCCATAAGTGCTCTATATCCCATTAACTCAGGTAACCATAGATACCAGCAAAAAAATGAAATCAAATAGATTAACATTTGACAGGTAAGAACTTCAAGCATACCATACACACAAGTTTATTTAATGATGTTTGCTGCAGGTTTTATCCCACAACTGTGGTATTATTCAAAGGAGAGAAATCCTCAAGCAACAATCTATATCTGATGCTTGAATATTTCAGGAGTGATACAAGATGCCATTACAGCAATAGGCTGATGAATTTACCAAGCTTGGGTGAATTACACGACATGCCCAGTTCCATTTAAGAAAAACAACACCCAAAACAACAAAAAGCTATTAAAAACAAAACAAAAACAAACAAAAAACTCCACACCCAAAACCAACAAAAAGTGTTCTAATTTACCATGTTGTAATAATATCTTTCACAGTCTCATTAAAAAACTGAACCAACTCTGCTATAGCAATTGTAAAGACCAGAACAATCAGTGGATCGCAAGAGGAAAACAGCTGAATCTTGAACTCAAGTGACTCTTATGGGGAAGCTGAAGTCAGTTTTATATTCTTTATGCAAAAGATTATTTCTTTGAAGATGGGGAAAGACTAAAATGGAAAAATGTATGATTTTTGTAAATACAAACCTTATTCTATATTTCTCCCCACAAATAAAATCTCTTTGTCTGATAATACCTCTCTGGAAAGCTCATATTTTAAGCTAAAAAGAAGACACACAGACAGAGGRAACTACTTTATTGCTGAGGTACATCATTTTCCTACTGAGCCAATCCTAACACACTAAGAAGCCCTGGTTATAAAGTCCATTTTAAGACATCAAAACAAATTACAGTTCTTAAGAAAAATATTGAGTAACCTAGAGACCCAGTTCTGTGTATCTATTTTAAGATTAAACAAATCAAATCACATACAACAAACTCCCTTCGTGTTTTTAGTACAAAAAAATAAACCAAGAAATACAACACTGGAAATGAGTATAACCTGCGCATGCATTGATTTCTGTTGTAATGTTAATAATTTCCATGAAGTTTGTTTTAGGCAAGCAGGGAAATATGGTTAAATTTCAATTTATGGCTTTCAAACACATTAATGTAGAAGACCAAATTCACTCACTCAGCTAATATTTTCTCCCTTCATTGTTTTGTGAGCTTGCACTATAGTGACATCCTCATGGCCACTGGCTGGTAAGTACAACGTGCAAGCATGACACAGACAAGCAATGTTAGGATATCCGAGCCATTTTAGTGATCTTAGGAGCAATGCAGCTGCTGAAAACATGGAGAAGGAGATAGCAATATATGACCAGCCAGTGCTCTGTGAAGCATCAGGGAGCCAATAAAGCAGCTTTCAAACCACTCATTTGAGCATGGGTGCTAAACGGTCCAGCGTGTGGGATCTGGGTGCTCCCTCTGCTTCCCCTGCCTGCATCCACATCCTCTTTCAAGCAATTGCAGGACTAAACTGAGCAATGGGATATGAGATACCAGACATTTGGAGGCACTTTAGTCTGTGCTTTTCCAATATATTTTCACGTGTATGAAGGCTTTTTTAAGTCAACCAGTGRGACAAAGTCCTTACTACCGACAACATAGACGTTTTCAGGGCGGATCTCATTTCCCTGTGCTGGAGTCCCCCAACATATACAGTGAATATTGTTCATGTTGCTGGCTCCCTAAAAGCTCAAATGGTCAAGAACTTGTATCAATACTCCTCTGCTCCAGCCCAAGGATGAACTCCCTGGTTCCCTAGAAATACTGCATGGTTCCCTGGAAGTTATGCTGCTGCAACCATCGCCACATTTTCCAATGAATTCCTCTACCTGACCTAGTCCAGAACAGCTGTACCACCAAGGACTGTCATTCAAGGAAATGCCAGCTTGATTTTGTCCTTCCACTCCTGCTGCACTGCTTAGCAGAGTTCCCATGAACTCTGAGCCTGTGGCTGCAAACACTTGCTCCTCACCCTGCCTCCCTCAGCAATCAACACGAACACAGAGATAGCCCTGGGCCTGCCGACTGCATGGGCAAAATATGCCAGGAAGGAAATCACAGGACTCCAGTAATTTGAAACAATGTCCCAGAATTCCTCAAGCTTCGGGCACCCAAGGCACAAAAAAAGTTTTATAATCTATGAACTGAACACAATAGATTATGTATTCCAAACACTGAGCAACTAACAGGAATTGCTGGCACATGTACCAATTTGTTAAGTTATCAGGTGTAGGCAAGGTCTTTATTTTTCATTTAAAACTAAAGAAAACTTGAAAAAAAATTCAGGAACTGGCCCATAAAGAATATTTCTTCAAATTGGATTCCAGTAAATTTTCTTTGCAGCAGAAAATATCGTTTCTCTTTTTCTACTTAGTTGTGCAATATAATATGTTATAATCACATTTAGCTGGAACAATAACAGTAGCACTTGCATAATAGGAACTGCAGAACCATTCTTGCTCAACAGCAGTAGCAGTGAAGTCATCTAAAGTTGAAGTAATGACTTTGCTGGTCTTAATGGCTTCTTCAAGTCTCGATTGAAAGGGAACGGGAAATATGGCTATCGGTGTGAATATTTTCCAGAGAATTTCTCATAAATCCAGATGATTTCATTACTTTTTAGAAAGTAGCTTTAAATTACATGTAAAGGATCAGCTTCACATTACAAATGAAAATGTCACATATGCAACCTGAAGAGATTTTAGTTAGAATGTCTAGAGTTGATGTTCAATCTCAACTTTCATTTCAAAATTGCTGTTTCTATAACAACATGTAGCAGACAAGCCCATATGATTAGTCTGCGTTCATTTAATCCATAAGAGAAATTTCATAACAAAGGAATAAAAAAAATCTGCAAGCATTAAGTTATTTTCAAGAGAAACTGTTTAAGCAATAAAGTGTCCAAATATGTTTTCAATTGCATTTTCTTTTTTTCTAGTTTTAATTTAAATTGAAGAAGGATTCACAGTCATATTCTCCAGCAGTCTGACATTTTTGTAAAATGGTGTAAGATACATAAATCATGTACCTTCTACGTGTTAGCCTTAAGGATACCCTGCAAACACAAGGACAGTCTCTCAGCAAAGGCTTATCAAGTTGGATTTTARGTTCTAAGTGTATGGGTTACTCAGAGCAGCAAAATGTCTTAGTACAATATGGTTATTTTAAAAGGAAAAGCAAAACTAGGATATAGACTAAAACAGAACTCCAAGGAAAGATATGAGGCAGCCGGGTAGATAATTTTTAAAAATATTCCTGTCACGTTTTAGACTACGGATTTAGTCATTCTACAATTTACTAAAGTTTACCATTTCTTAACTGGTACTAWGAACAGCTGGAAAACAGAATTATGGCAGAGGCTGACTAGTGAAATTAAAAGTGACTGAAGAGGTAAGCAAGTAAACCTACTTAAATATATTCCACAGTATAAATATTTATTTAATGTAAATGKACGAACAGTTGGAAGAAAAAATGGCTTTATTAAAAGATACAGAACTAGAAAAAAAGGTATTTTTGTTTAAGGAATCAATTTAAATCTTAGCGATTAAAAAAAAAGTCCTATCACAAACAGGTCACATTGTTATAATCCATTTAAATGTTTGGGTTCTATTCCAGTCTCCCTCTGAATAAGAACACAGTCATCTCTTCCAGAAACATTCAAGCCACCAAAATCTGATACTGCTGTTGTAAGAAGCAGTCCTTTGTCACTCCATGTCCCCTCATGCCCCCAGTCACAGCCGAACCCCTTGCTTGGTACCACACAAGCATTTCTGTAGCCATGTAATGACCTGGGTAAGAGAATTTATTAAAGGGAACCACAGTTGAGGCCAAGCCTCCTCCTGCCCCCCCAAATGAACTAAATTTAACCCCCATCAGTTCCTGTGTCCAACTCCTCAGTCAGCTGCCCCGTGCCTGCCCTGGCAGGACGCAGCACAGCAGCTGAACAAGCGGCTGGGCGCAGGAATGCTTCTCTCGGAATTCGTGTTGGCACCGAGTGCTCACGGCAGCACAGCCGCGGAATCCACATCGACCTGTGCTTAACACAGTTTCCAAATGTGTCTATTTACTTATGTAAGATGAACCCAGCTATGTCAATTGTAAATAACATTAAATTCCTCTGCCCATCCTTATGGGATATTAACCCTCAATGCCTGCACCACAACCAGTTTTTGAGAGCATCTGTTCTCTCTAATGCTTGCCATTCTAGAAGGTCCTTCCAATAACATTATTAAATTAAACATTTAAATATTACTTCAGATTAATCACTTGCTGTTTCTTTACCCAAATAGTAAGCAACACTCTAAATCTACGTTTTAAATTCAGGCTTTTCAATCAGGGCATGAAAAGCAGCAATAATGTCATCCTGGAGAACAGAACTTCCAAAGTTATTGTGCCCTGAACAAAAACAGCATTAAGAAAAGCTGCTTATTTTAAGGCACTAAAATATTTTGAAAAATTTTCCAGCTCTCCTTTTAATTAAGACTGTGGCCAAATAACACATAACAACAAAAAATCTTTTGTTGAAATTCYACCTTGCTGAGGACAAAAATCTACCAGAGCATTGCTAGGGGACTGTAAGCAATACATTTCCAAGGGCTGTCTTATAGAGCTGTCATATAAGAAGTTATTGCTTGTCCTAAAGAAAAACACCCTCCCTTTTGCCTCTATGCTCACCAGTCTAATGCAATAGAAGGAACTTACATCCACAGCTAAGAAATGTAACATCCCTGCTGGGGGACTGCAAATTTCACTGAAGCACATCCCACCCTCATGCTACCTATAAAGCATCCAGCACACCAGCAGCTTAGATCCCAAATGACTGCACATATTTCTTAAACCAAAAAGAACGTCCTCCAAAATAATAAAATAAATTTTAAAACCCCAACAATCCCCCCAAAAAATCCCCATACAACCAATTTTACCTTGTTGATGGAAACTGTCAATGCTGGCTCCAGCTTAGCCTCAATTTCTTCTGGTGAGTAATAACAAAAGAGCTTGCCACCTCTTAGTATGCAATACAGCCTCCTCCAGCTYGTTAGTCCTCCTATCATTTGCTAAAGGGAAGAAATAGTCAGAAATTGCCAAACATAAACCTAAAACAAAACCATATTACAAGGTGTACACATATCAGCTCTGAGCAATCAAAACCTCGCCACACCAAATTCATTCCTAAAACAAAGACTTTCTGTTGCAGAACATTTCAGTCACTGATCTCTGAAAGGTTAGCAGTACTTTAAATGTCTTCTGGTGTTTTACGGTTTTTGCAGATTTATTTCCGTGTGACACTAACAGGACAGAATCTGCTGGTTCACACAGAMTGAAATCTAGACCTGGTGTCTACTGTAAAAAAGAAAGCACCTTTATTAGCTACAGCRATTGCACAATAAGAGAAATAAAAAGAGTCTTTCACTTTGCAAATACATAGTACATTCAACAAACGTTAAGCAAAGACATTTGTCTAGAATTTCCACTTTCTCAAATGAATTTTCTGAACAAATTTCATAAAAGCATTACAATTTCACAATCAGTTTAAAGCCTGTAATTCAGCACTCCTGACAAATGACCAGACCCTCTGGCCCTCCGCTATCACCTTCTCATATGCCTAGTTGTGCAACGAACCAAAATAGAGAAGCAAAGTGAGTTCAGATGAATCATTTCTGAAGGCATGAGTTTAAACATGGCTCAGTTCACCAGCCTGATTCACCATGCTGTGAYATGAACTCTTGTGCCAGCACAACAAGGGGTACGTACGAGGATGAGAGCCACAGGATTATTAGGACTGATGCCGTCAAGTACCAGYGCAAACCAACTCTGAAACAAGACTTGTACTTGAGCTTCACTAACAGCCTACATCATTCAGGTAAAGGAAACATTGATTTCTCCATGCTCAGCCACTGAAGGCACTGTTTGTGAATGCAGCTGTGAGAGAGATTTCCCCTTGCTCTAGGTAGAACAGGTGAAAAACAACAGTTTTCAATAAACCACTTCAGGTAAAAGCAAATGTTTTAACAATTGACTCTTAGTGACAGCTATTAACAGACGAGGATGTAAACACAACCAAGGTCTTCTTACCTGCTGATTTAGAAATCCTGCCATCATATCCCTGGCCATGCAGGATGGCTGAGCAACTAAACGGCAACACATGTTTCCATACAGAGGGAGCCAAAAAGAGGATTCCTCTGGGGGGAAGAAAGGCAAAAGACAGACAAACACTTAGTTCTGAACAATTGTCCTAAACATATAGTTTAGCTTTCCACATCCATTTTTACATAAAAATCATGAATGTAAATAAGTATATTTTCATATTTTACAAAAAGAGATTTAATCCTGTAGGATTAGACTAAAACTGATTTTTTGTCTTCAGGAAATTTTTTTAATTGAAAAAAAATAGTAATTTCCAAAATAATTTCAAATAAAAATGGCAATATTGTTCTGCAAAAATGAGTTGTTCTTACATAAAATATAGCTCATTTCACAGCTAGAAACACTTTGAAAGATAAGTATACTACTGGCCCTCTAATCTAGTAACATCCTGGAGCCCATCCCATTGTGGCACACAGCTGCATTTATATATGAGCACTTTGCTTCAGATAGTTTTAATAAGGCTTGGAATTTATATCTACTTCTGCCTTCAGCACTAGAAGAGCATTTAGGGTTCCAAGGAGTTTCTAATGAATTGGAATCGCTTAGCTCTGCTATGCAGTAGGCTCTCTCTTCTGTAATTAGAAGTAGGTAATGTAATGTTCCATTAATGTGACTCTGTCTTTGGTCATGGTTTAGAAATGCTTGTAATGAACCAAAATATCCAGGTGAGTCCTTTCTCACCAGATTACATTATGTAAATTATTGACAGAAAAAGGAACTTCCAGAAGAAAGAATATAAAGTACTAATAAAGAAAGGCTTACAAATATCAAAGGTACTCAGGATTATTCATCCAACACTTCAAGAAACAAATGCCCCATAAATCTTCAAATCTGTACTTATTCAGAATTACTGAAACGTAAAGAAGGAAATTCCCTCTGAGGTCAAGTTTACCCCAGTAAACGATTAAGTTCCCAGAAGCAACAATGAAAGTCCCATGTCTTAAATTAACAGTTAAAGGATGGCTTATGGGAGGGGCTATCCTTGCAGAAAATACTGGACAAAGTCCCAAAAACCGAAAACACCACCATCAGTTGCAGCATAATCATAGTCCCCTGTAGCGTCAGCACCCAGGCTGACTGCTCCCAACTTGTGCTGCTGCAGAGCGCAAGGACAGCAGCCAGCACAGACTGCAAGCACACACACTTACATCCTGGGTTAAATCTGGGTTTCAAACAACCTCACCAAACTGAAGCAATTTTTCTTTTTTCCTTCTGACTACAGAGAAAAAAGCTGTTCTTCATTCAGATACCCTTCCTTGGCTGTGAGGAAGGGGAAATAATTTGTATATAACTACAACTCACATAAGACAGAGATGCAAATGACAGAAGAAACTCCCAAAAGAATTAAATTTTCATCTGGACTTGAAATTTTACTCAACTTATAGTTTATTCAGCTGTGTACAGATGCCTGCTTTAGAGCCGTTAAATATTTTATTAAAGTTGTTCTATATTAAGTATCAAGAAAAATAATCTCTTTAAGCTTTTTAGTTTACAAGAGCCTAATGCAAAATGTTACTGGTTTTTTATTTCCTTAAATCGGTACCATATGTACTTACCATTTCCTATAATGGTAAGGTTGTGGGTCCTGAAATTGTCCTCAGCACTTTCCAGCCCCAGAGTGGTGTATGCGAGCAAACTGTACTTTGCTCCACTAAATGTGAAAGAAAAGGCACATTTAAGACATTTCTGCTTCATGTTGCTCAGGCCGTAATTAAAGGGAGTCTAGACACACTTGAGATACATTTGGGCACAAGGRAACACAAGGTGCACAGCAGCACCTGTCAGTGACCACAGATTGCCACCCCCTAACCTCTTCCCACACAACTCCTCTATCTCTGGTTCTCCTGGTAAACAAACACTGCTCCACAGTCTGTTCATCTCTTTCCTATACCCTTATCTCCTGCCTCCGTGCTGTGTGTGCCTCCAGCTCCTCCCACCCCACAACTTCCAGGCCAATGCCATCATTCATTACAACTCTCTGGGACCTGCTGGCCAGGAGACTCCTCATGTGGCCACTGCCTGGGCTCGTGCTTCCCGGGGAGCCAGCAGCTGCTAAACCCAGGTGTGAAGGAGGTGCTATCCAAACCCTCTGCATCCTCCAGATGCTCAAAGCACCTCTCTCCTCTAGTCAGACACCAAGCAACTTTCAATAGTTTTACAGCTCTTGTTCCTGGGCCTAAAGTGATTAGRTTTGGTAATAGGTTCTAAAATTGTTATAGTTAATAGAACAACYGATGACAAACTTTATCTGAAAATACAGGTTAAAAATTAAAAGGCATTATACTGCTTCTCCATGTTGCTCTGCTCTTTTGCTTTGCCTGTGCAGACTACACTTTATAAACCAGTTGTTTATATATATTTTTTTAAGAATATCCAATAGATTGATTATTCACATGCAGAAATCTGTGCAGAAAGCCTATGGTCAGGTTTGTAGCATAAAGGATTTTTTTCACTTATTGTGCTTACAGTTTTCAGAATGTTTTATCTTAGTTTTTTATTTTGCCTAGGGAAAAAAAAAATCACAATTCAGCACAGTGCAATTGTGGAATGCAATTCTTGGAATAAACTGATATAAATTTAGTACGTTTAACCTTTTCCCTAAAATACTTATCAGACCGAGTAACAGATTTACAGTCCAGCAATGCAGTAAGAATTCCACCTGGCTAATGGCAGTTAGAACAAAGTTCACAAGAAAACAAACCCCTCCAAATCACTAACTACTCTCCCCAACATGATCTAGCACAAGATCCTTGAAATATCTTCAGCAGAGCATAAGAAAGCTTAGCAGTGTAAAAGCTGAGAAGACACTASTGAACCAAGATCGCCAAAAATAGTTTTCCATCTTAGTATTTTTCAAATTTCATTTTTCTTACTAGCACAGTGGGAACATACAGTTTTCAAACCTTTGGCTCTGCAGATGAACAAGGTGAATGTCYACCTCGCCCTAACCCTAATGAAAGAGGAGGAGGAGAAGTAGGAAGTCTGTTAGAGGGGAGGTCTGTTATATATCTGTCTCCAGGGAACAAAGAGAAAATTAAATACAATATAATATTCTGGGTGAAAAACCACTGCTACGAAGCATTTCAAAAGGGCAATCTGAACAAAAAGTCATCAGCAGTTGTATATATTCCCTGCTAGACTGTTCCCTAACAAAAGATTCTCCACCGATTATGTTTGACCATGCAGCTGAGCAATGCATTACCATTCTATTTAAACTGTATCAAAAAGTTCAGTTTCTTCTCACAGATAAAATGCTGTGCTGATCCTAAAGTTACTTTTTTTCTAAAGCATGACTAATTACCACAACAACCTTGCCAAAAAAAATAGCTACTTCACTTTTAAAATATGCTTCACAGTAACATTTTCATTCTAAAATACAAGTCATTCCTTTCAGGCAGCTGCAATATAATTTAGAAAAGTTTTATCTACAAATATTTTTCAAATTTAACTGGCTAATCAGGATTGTTGACTATGTTTTTCCTCTGCATTTCACAGAATTAGCTAACTGCCTTAAACGGCAGTTTCTTTGTCTACCAAAGAATAATCTGCCTGCTGCATCTCATTCAGTACCTTGCATATCTATAATATTTTTCCATGTTACAACTTCGTTAAAAAAAAAAATCAGCTCATCTGCACAACATGCCTGTGGCAAAGGCTCATTGTTAAATCTATTTAGTGATCAAGAGACAGAGGCACCGAAGTTGCCACACAGACCCTGGTGTGGGAAGGTGTAACTATATCACCCTTTCTATCAATGTATGTTAAGACATCTCCAATTCCAAAATCTGTTCCTGAATATTAAACCCAATGTTAGAAATCCCAATCTTAGTTCGTTCATTCAAAGTGAGTGAAGGAGTGAGTGGAAGACTTGCCAGTCAAAAAAAAAAAAGTAATTCAATTTCTCACCTTTCAATCAGATCTTAAATAATAGAAGGTAAAACCAAATATAACCTTCAGGTACTAACAAGAACCCAACCATAAAAGTGAAGCCACTAGATTAGACTGTGTACTTCCAGCAAAATATCACTAGGGATTTGCCAATTCAAACATAGGACACGGAAGCTGTGACTGCAGCCCAGTGGAGGACAATACATCAAACACAAAAACGAGTGCATGTGTAGGCCAGCTCTGCAAGTGAATAAACATGCACTTGAGGGAGACTCTCCAGTGATTTATCCAAAGAGCAACCTGGTTACTCTGCAATTCAATAGTAAATCTACACTGAAAAATCTTTTCTTCTATGAAAAATGTAAAAAGAAAAAAATATTTAAGCTAGAATAGAAAAACTAAGCAGGCAAAAGACTGCATAGAAACTAAAAGAGRGATAATTAAGACAATTTCAGTATAACTCAGATTAACCAACCTAAGCAACCAATCAACGCACTTTGTCACTAGGATTTTTCAAGTTACAAGTCTGACAGTTTCCTCACTAACCAGAGAGGTTTTTAGGCCAAGACGTTTGACACAGAGGGATCACAGAGTTTTTGGAAAATGGAGAATTTCAGTCATGCGTGCACTGAAAAGAAAAAGGCTTGTACAAATGAAATCTACAGAGAAAAGGTGTTCACATAATATAGAAAGTTCACTTTTTTGTTGCAGTTTAATTTCCCCTGCTGGACTGGTAAAACTCTCTGGGAATACTTGAAAGATCTCTTGTAATCTTGCAATCTCTTCCCCTTTATAAGGGCTACATACCAAGGTCCTACTAATATAAATCCTGGGGGGAACCTATAAAAAAATTGACAACTTATTTTCTGCCTATAATAACCCATTTATTTCCAAGCAACTTTTCTAATCACTCGGCAAAGCCATCATTAAACACTTCATTGTTCATTTAACTGTTTTAAGAAAGTAATAGTCACTGTGAGATGATTATCTACAGTAGAAACAACAAACTTCCAAGATGGAGGAAAGGAAAATGCAATTGAGAAACCAAAAGGAAAACCCAGGGGAGGAGGCAGCTGTTTAAATTGTCTACTGGTGCTTCTTCCTTAAAAGACAGGCAATCTATATTCAAGCAACTAAGCCAGTGGTTATAGCTGATTCAAACTGTGTCTAATGATAGCGTGTCACGGCCCAGCTGAAACTGGTGGAAAGCACAGCCACCCAACATGATGCAGATTGAAAAATACATTGTCATTAGGTGGAACCCACTGGAAAGTTAGTGATAAAATTTGTTTTCCTCTGTGGATAAGATCTCTTGGATGGCTATTTTTGAGTCAAACAGTAATATCAGTTTACAGTAATATCAGTTCAACAAAGATAGAATATGCTTGAATATTTTCTTTTAAAATCCCAGCAAATAGATATATGAAGCTAGACTAAGACTACACTCAACACCTGGCAAGAATTAAGCATTGATTCTTTACTGTTCAGCTGCCACAAAAAAGTAATTCCTTGAAAAAAYTGCTTTCTAAAAATATATATAAACAAATTAAATAAACCAATGCTATTAGTATTCGCAAATTAGGTATGTTGCCTGCTTAAATCCCAATGAAATTAAAGTGGCTGGAAAATACTAGTAGGCAGTTAACATCATTAAAAAATGCATAAAAGACTTAAGATCATTTTTAAAAGGAAACAGGTAAATTATTGGGAACAGCACTTGTACCTATGAACACTGAAAACCAATAATTCATTTTAAAACATTCTGTGCTAAAGTCAATTAAGAAATCTCCTGTTAAGTAGCCTGTAACCAGGAAGTGCCTTTGGCAGTCCAGAGTTTTACTGAAAAGCTGGCAAGTGGAATTAGGGCAGAGGGTACAAGAGTGGTTTCTCCTGCCTACATACACACCTTTTCTTATTTCACACAACTTGTAACTGTAAGACATGTCTACCTCTCTGTCAAGTATGAGCAAAACTGGCTAGGTGCAAGAATAGTATGGGGGAGGAAGTAAATGGGAAAGGGTGGAGGAGGAGAGGTAGATGGACAGAGGGACGCAGACAGACTGTACAAGCTTGACTTCCTCTAGAGATCAAACTAAAAATACAGAGTTTGCAAAGAACAGTGGATTTACCAGCTAGCTGGCTGCAGAGCACTAAGATAAAGCCTCCTCATGTGTTTCAAGATCAGAACCAGGCCCCAAGGCTCAGCAACATGGTTGGAATTCACACCTACTTTCTCATTTCCTATTTAAAATGTAAATTTTTTTTCACTCGGGCAAGTAGAGAAAGAATCAGTTTCTTGGCAGTTCGCCAAAAACTTTACAATATATTTGGCTCATTTCTATTTTAAAAGTTATAAAACCAGAATATCAATATATGTGGCTTACTGGATGACTGGGTCAGCAGGCAAAAGGGGTTCAGTGCTGTCTTCCTCCAGCGCAGCTTTGAGTTTCTTCCCTGTAGCTTTGCTGAGGGATGTTTTAAGTTTCTTTGCCAGTTTCTTAGGAGTGTTTGTTATATATAAAGACTCCTCTGTACAGCAGCTATACACTTCAACCTTCACCTGGAAATCTGGGCTTGCTTCATCACTGAAGTGGGGGAGGAGAAAATTTCAGAGAGTTTGTTAATAAACTGTGCATGGAGCCAAGGAATGCTGCTGCTACTTTATATATTAAATAACATATTTCTAATCAAGGAAAGCAGTGCCACAAGATTCAGGCGCAGACATACATTAATATGGAATTAAGGACTAGAGTACACAGCAGTAACTTAGTGTTGAGGTCATGAGATGGATGTTATAATTGTGCCATAAACAATTACAAACAGGAAATTCAACGTTTAGGTTAAAAACTGAAAAAACCCCCATGTTATGGAAATACACAGGCAAGACATTCAAACACACTTAAATCTGCCCTCTACTGTTACACAAAAATCACATGATTGAAAACCTATCCCTGCCTATGGTCCTAAATCAGATTGAACTGTCTTAAAGATATCTTAGTTGCACCTATCCCCTTGACATTACTGAAAAAAAATACTATCTCATTTAGATCTAACAAAATCTCCCATTCACAACTTAACTACCTACTGCTGCATCCTCTGGCCCACAGCCTTTCTCAGTTTTCAGTTCTACTGATTCTCTTGTTCTCAAGCTTAGTCATCAAACCAGAAGCCTAACCACATCTTTCGGGTACAAATCATGTCTTTACACAGATGCCGTAATGAAATAATCCCAAAAGCTTTTATAACAAGTCTTTCTATACCTTGAGGGATACAAGGCAACTTAGGGTGCCTTTTCTGCTTTTGTTGCAGTGTTTCACAGAAAATTATAACRGTCAAGTCTCCTATATTTGAAGAAGCAGATTTAAATTTTTGTCCCCACTCTTAACTTGAAAATATGTTTAAAAGAGTTGAAAATTTGATTTAAATTCAGTTTTCAGGATCTTGATTTAAAGTTTTCAGTAGTTCAAGCTTTCCAGTCAGTCTTCCTCAGGAGAGACTGAATCTAAATTGTTGATATAAAAATTAAAGGTGGGGAGAGGAGTCAAGCACATGCTCAGGCACAAGAGAACATGAGGTGTTACATGAGGAAAGAGACTGTAGCCTGCTGTACAGGATAGCACAAACTGGGTGCAATGTTTATGCCTATACTTTCATAATGCTTTCAGGTTTTAGCATTAACTTAATTCTGTCCTTGAGATATGTTTATCTCTTTATATAAAGAAAAATGCGTCAGCATGGTAGAAATGAAAAGAAATACAGATCAAGTGGCACATCTACAACCAGAACCATTCTGTACACAACAACAAGCCTTCCAGAGTTAGGGATCCTCCACCCACTAAAATGAACAGAGCCTCTACCGATTCCTTTGCCCACAGCAAAACCTAGTGGACCTCAGCCAATCTTCTTCATAATCACATCCACCTTCAAAAGAAAACAGCAATATTTGTACTTCATTCAAGAGAAGTAAATTATACTCACAATATGGTTACATTTTCAAAACAGATATCTGTTATTGCTTTATCCACAATAGTCACCTCAGTATCAAAAACCTCAGCTCCCATTCTGAGCAAACAAAACACTGCATAGCGCTGTGATTCTGGAGAAAGCCAGAGAAAGGTTTTATTAGCCAAATTGCACAATATCACAATAATAAACACTTCCAGTAAACAAAACTATACAAAATGGTAATTCAGAGCTCTAAGGAATTGCCCTCAAACTCTTCCCACCAGAAATTTTCATCATAGGATTTTATGATAATTGACCTATCAAAGCTGCTGTATAGGTAGAACAACATACACAAGGGAAAAAATGCCTACCTTCATGAGAAAAAAAAAAAGGTGAGTAATCAGGTACAGTGTGTGCTAGCAACTTCAAAAATATTAGTAAAAATGTAATTTTGTTTAGTAAAACTGACTTTACACCAAAAAAATAACGTTTGATCCAAAGTCTGTACCACTTTATGAATGTGCTACGTAGGATTAGACTATTTTGCCATGCTTTGCCCCTCTGACCCTATCGAAAATCAAAGTGAAATCAATGCCAGGTGACAGCTGGAAGAGATTTAGGATTAATCTCCATGACACAGCAAAATGCATGTACTTGAAGGCTATCCAATAATACACTCAACACCAACAGTCAACTTTCATTTACGTTTCTCACTGGAAACAGCCTCCAATATACTCTCTTAAGTGCAGACAAGACATAAAACAATCTGTTTAATCAGAAGTTTCTCAGTTAACCATTTAATAACAACATTTTTCTGTTTCTTCCTCTGGAATTCTTCCTCAGGTGGACTCTTTAGAGAGTAGGGTTTAAACAGAGAACCACAGGACTTYGAACTAACTCAGTTTGCTACAACCAACAACTTCAAATTACAAGCATTTACACAACAAAGAGTAAAATACAGACCTAATGAAAGGTCAAAACGGGTTGAAATGAGTATGAACTTCCTCATTCAGTTTAAATTTACAGGCATAAGTAATTGCTTATCAGAGTAATTAATTACATCTTACATACTTTCTTTATTGCTGAAGTGATCAGAGCCTTTCCACATTAATGGTATTCGAATATCTAAAGGGGAAAAAAGCAGGTAGGAAAATTAAGTTATGGTCAATACTGTAGATCTGTGATCAAATTAAACTACAAAAAGTTTGTTKTTTCTTTTTCTGATGTTCTGGTGGTAACAGGGCCTTCCACCCGAAGCACAGCATAACTATTCTAAGTTTATTATCCATGCCAAAAAAAATTCAATAATTAGTTCAACTTGAAGCATCATTTCTGTTTAGAAATTATGCTAGAATACAGAATATTTTAAATCTCATTTGAAAGAAAGAACATTTCAGAGTAGCTGTGTAACATGGCTCTGAGAGGTATTCTCTGAGCCCATTATTATGCATAGATGTAAACCAAAACCCTGTTTGCCTTGTGCTGGAAACCTCTCATCCTACTGCAAGAGGAAAACCTTCCTGTTTTAATGAAAAGACTGGGATACTTATACYGCAAACACTTCAGTCTTGTTTTGCTAACCACAGAGAAAATACCACTTGTAATCACATTCCCAGCGAGAATTGTCTTAGTCGGCATAAAGAGTTTAGAAATCTTTTTTCTTTTAACTCAAAAATATCCTTCTACTTCAGAACCACAGTAGAGAGGCAATTACAGAACCATTATTTTAAATCATGCCTGTCATTTTAATATTAGGAAAGTATTTTCTTCAATAAATTTTCCAATTTATCTACTAAATCCAAGACAGTACTAAGTGACATTTTCGAAACGTCCAGTTTCAAGGACTCAGGTTTAGACATAAGGTTTTTTATTAGTCCCTCATTAAAAGACAAATGCTGTGGGGGCTGTATAAATCCAAAGCTGGTTTCTGAAGTACAAGGGTGCTGTTTAAAAGTATATGCAATATATTAAGTGACACATGATGGCAGCAGCGAACAGCACGAGCTCAGTTGCCTTGACAAAAATCTTCAATATTTTTATAAAGAAGGATTGCTGACTCCAGTGTTGTCTTCATATCAGGCTGATGGAAAAATCCACAGAGTATCCAAAATGCAAAATGGTGCCAGTATTTTGGCATCAGATTGTCATGTATTCCCACAGGGGTTTACCCACAAAACTCCTTGTTGATTTAAGTGAAACYGCATATAGTCACTCTGTCTCAGAAGTTAAATAAAAAATTCAAATTTAAGTTAATTTTTATTATGAGACATCTTATAAATGCTATTTCAATTTTGAAACTTTCAAATTCATCTATTTTTAAGTGTTCATGAAAACTAATGAACTTTCAAGTGAACTGCCAGTGTACAGGTTTAGACTTCTAACTTCCTAAAAATCAACACACACCGTGTTCTGAAACTGCCTTTCACTTCTAAAGATGCATTTGCATAGCAAGCATTTCTAAAAATAGGCGTTTTTACATAAAGAGAAATAGTTTCATTAAAATCATAATCTCAACTTTTAAAATATATATATTCATCTCTGTGAGAGACAAAGCACAGAACGTTTCTTTCCTAAAATATAAAGGTCTCAAATTTACATCAATATGTGAAAATAGTTACCAAAAAAGGCCTCTTTTATCTTTAATCATAGAAAACTCTGAATGACAATTTTAATGCGCTCAATAGACCGTGTTAGCAATTGGAGTACTAGATTAAAGATTACTTCTGTATGCCACTTTCAATATCTTGCTAGCTGAAAAATTTACACCTTTGTCAGAAAATCATCAGGATATASATAGTCAATCCTTGAACAAGTTTAACATGATACTTGTAAATCAGCTTTCAATTCATTCTTGGATTGAAAGAGCTGTCATTTATCAAAAACAAAGATCAATTCTCACACACCTTAATTTCAGTTACCATTAGCTGCAACACTGTGTGGATGCATKCAAGCACTACAATTAATCATATTTAAAGCCAATGATTCCTTTATAAAATTACTTTAAATTATGATTGTGCTTTTTGATCAACATTTAATGTATTGTCGTCTGACAAAAAAATCAATTGGTACAATAACATAAATTATGTAATTTATTCACGAATGCGGGGGATAAGTAAAAAGGATAGAAGTGTGAAAAACTGTGGATCAAGGAATGTACTTCCCACACAGTATCTGACATACTTGCTTTCTGTAGGAACACATTCCTCAGTAGTCCTGCATAGCTCTTCCTGAACTTTTGGTGTTGGTCACGACTGCCCTATTTTTTTGGTAATCRTCATCTGGCACATACTAACCACACGACACACTAATAAATTTGTAAGTGAATGGATTACTTGATGGTAGAAAATCAGGAGGTAATAACAGGTCATCTATAGAAAGAATAAATCTCTCAGCAGAGGCCAAGAACAACATTTAGGCTTTCGTGCTGTAAACTGGACCTGGCCAGGCTTCCTGACATGAGTATCTGAAGAGCAGTGAGGTGTGGCAGCACCCAGCACTCCCAGGCTGGAGTGCACAGTGAGGCAGGTGGTGCCTCTTCCTCCTCTTCACCTCGATCTATGCCACCCTTCTGAGGACATAACCTCCAGTTTGAGAGCCACTATGTTGGTAACAGGACAGAATCATTAACAGACAGCACCTAATACAAAGTGGTGCRTTTCACCCTTCTATGGTCTTATCCCATCAAAAGAAACAAGCTAAATCTTTCATATCCTGAACAAGTTTTTGATACTAAAAATAAAGTCCTTAAAAACCCCTGATTTTCTAAAGATAGCAAAAGTGTATTATATGACCCTAACGYCTTCACTGCAGAGAGCTCTCCAAATCTGAAGAAAGGTGCAACCACAGCACAGACAGGCAAACAGATGCTTTCATCCAACTACCATAAGGAGGAAAGACAGATATACATTCTGCAAACAGCTGTGCTGGCAAAAAACATTATTGAACCATGTGCTCATCACTCTTCTTGCACTAGAAGTTACCTTGCTTAAAGATATGTCAAAATATGTAGAATTAGCTGAAACAGTTTCAGTAGTGAGCTGGTCTACACTATTTTATTCTTAATGAAGCAGCTCAGGGAGCACAAACAGATCTGTTAGCAAAGCTGGCAGAACAGCCATAGGAATGCTGAATGTAGTAACATCCACTATTGGCATAGACAAACAAAACAATCAATCCACAGTGCTAAAGTTTGAGAACAGGCTAGAAAACAGTGTACCAGCCCACCAGAAATGGTTGTTAATATTCTTGTTACCGGCCTGCATTGAAGCCATGCCACTACACCTTTGTTGTAGTAATGTAATCTGCATTGTCTAAATAACATTTGCATATTAGTTATAATTTTGCTTTCCATTTGTTAGACATGTTCTGTATTATCACTTCAAAGTCTGCCATTGTGGGCAGAAAAAAGTTTTTAGCACACTCACACTTATTTAGCTTTGAAACACATTCAGTGTTTAGTAGCAAACAGAAAAAAAGTATTTCCCTCTGTGGAAGGCCCTGTGAGTAAAATGGACATACAAGGTAGGATCTTCAAAAGCCCAGGTGTGACTTCAGCACAAGTTCCCTTGAAGCACTGGAGGATTGATGCCTCTCAACCACACAGACACTTTAAAATACCATCTTGTTTGTAGAGTTTGTATTACAAGCCACTGTCCAGCCAATCAGCTCCTATAATTGACTACCCAGCTGCTTACCTGATATAGCAACCTTTGCCCTGCATGCCATCCGGTCTTTTGTCCCATTTTCTGAAGACCTGTGAAAAAGGAAGAAAAGAAAGAAGAGATTTGAGATCTGTGCATTTAGGCCTCTAAAACTCAACCCTTTAAACACTAAAAAGCATCAGGGTTTTCATATTATAGCTCATTTCAAATGCTTTTCTTTAAAGTCAATTTTGGTATCTCTGATTTAAGACGTGACTCATTAGTTTCTAAAGCATGATCTGGAAGGAAGGTACACCACCAGTTTTTTTAATTCCCTAGAAGATTTTACTCCAAAGCTTATGTAAAACGAGTATTAAAAGACAAGTRGATTCATCTTCCTTGTCTTTTTCAGCTCCAACAGGATCAAATGCGTTATCAATGTTTCCCTTCTGTACACATCAATGAAGAYGCAACTCAGTTTATCAGTTCTGTTATAGTTCAAAGAATTGCCTCCTCCTCTATTAATGAAATGAAAATTTCTAGCTGCTGCAGTATCATGACTTCCAGAGACAGTTAGAATGTCTTCCAGAACTCACAGATGACAGATCCCTGAAAAACCTAGAATTTTCTCTCTCGGCCACAATTCAGCTTTAATCAAATTCCAGTCTTAAACAAATTCGAAAGAAAAGAACTCCAAATGGAGTATCAACTACCAAAGACACAATTTAAGAGATAGAGAAATAACTCTACAGCATGCATGTCTTCTAATGACCTCCACGGAAAATTCAAGGACCCCTGAAGAGAGAACTCTAAGCAATGCAKGAGAGTCACAAATCAAGCACACAATGCAGCTGTTCAAATACATGTCCACATATCTCTGCCCTGTTCCGGACAYGTGCCATCGCCATTCTGTGCTCACTGACATCAAAGACAAGGAGTTGAGTAAATCAGCACATATACACACTTGATATTATTCCATCACTAAAAATATAAATAAAGGATGAACCACTGTAAAAGTCCTCATCTTAGTAGGAAAAAGCAATACAACTGCAATAATTACACAATACAACACACATATGCTCGTTTTCAAAATTAGCTTTCGGAATAGTTGATAGAAAATGCAGCTCTTTCCTCCAACAAATTTCTCCTATAAGACAACATTTCTGAAAGCAAAAAGTAGCAGAACTGCTCCTACAGATACAACTAACTGGAGCTAAGCATGTACTCAAAGAGTTTCTATGCTAAACGGCAATATAATATTTCATTAAATTAATAACCTGAGAGCAATAGTGTCTCTGCACCATAATTCTCAACATTCCACTCAAAATAAATTCCATTAGAGAAAAAATTACAACATTATTCGAATAAAACACAYATAGCATAGCTCCTTCAAGAGTTATAACGTGAGAATATTTTCTGCTTATTTTCTTCCCATTTAATGTTGCATTTAGCACTTCGCTGTAGTTAACACAAGTGGCCAGCAGAGGGTACCAATTAACCATCATGGGCCCATCATTAAAGGGCCCTTGGTAACAATAGCAAGGATGAAAAACAGAAATAACTGCATTCTGACTTGGATAGCTTTGTTTTGTTCCTTCGGACTTGGCTAGGTACCTTTTTGTATGCTAAAGGTAATCAAGAAAACATGGCTATTGTGTTACTTGATACTGAATTACAGTTAAATGCCGAAAATAAAATCTACCCACAAAAATACGACTTGTAATTAATTTTCTAAAGTAAAAAGAAGATAATGGAGTAGTCTTATAAAGTAATGCTTTAAGGCAGCAGTAATTTATGTTTATATGGGGGAAGAAAGAAGGAAGGATTTAAATCCACATTCCTAGACAGACTGCTAAAAATTGATGTAAGTAAATGCCTGCTTCACGCTGCTCCCTTTGAATTTGAGCTGTTACTCACTGCTCTTCAGTCCTGCTCGGGATGGGCTCCTCTCTTTGCCTCTGCAGCTCTGCCCTGTACGCCCGAATGCGAGCGTTGCAAACCATCAGGTTCTTAACRGCGCGCAGGAGCTGCTCCTTCTGCGTGCTCACTGCAAGAAGTCTGCAGATGCCCTCTCGCATGCGGACCTCGAAGTTAATCTTCTCCTGGATGTCGCATTCCTAGATATGCAAAAAAACCAAAGGATTAAATAAAAAACCAACTAACAATATTTTGAATTTTTTACAGGCTCTGCAGTTGGGATAGAAAACTCTAGGTTTTAACTATGTGCGGCTATTGCGATGGTTACTGAATGTAGAATGATAGTTCTCTTTTCAGGAACGAAGAGTAAAACATGGGACATAACGTGTTTTATAGATTTACTATATCCGTTACACTGCAAATTCCAAACAAAGCTTAACTCACTGTAGCATCTGAAAGTGACCAAAAATTTATGTGCCTCCATGTGTCATTCATAGAATAGTAACATATGGTSCTAGAGAGGGTCAACTGAACAAAGCTTATAAATTTAAGAGCCCACTTTTCAGAGTGACCCCTACTAAAATAAACTTTAAACTGAGGAAAATGTCTGAAATATTTTAAATCAGAAATTCAATCTGATTACCTCTTTGGCCATCTTAAAAAAAAGTGAAGAAAATGCATTTTTTCACCTATGGTTGACAAGAAATTCAGGTAACAGTAGAAGGAAAAAAAAAAAGGAGACTATCCCAATACTTCAATACTTGACTGCTTCAGGCCATGAACCGAAGGTCAGACTGCTGTGGTAGCTTCAACACTATACAGGAATCATGCCAGGCACACTTTTCATTCAAAGTATGAAGTAAACTAAACATGGCTGTCAAGTCACTAGAATTCACCATCACTGTTTTTTGAAGAAGAAGGGTTTTTTTAAGGTATAAAAACTTCTAGGAAATCAACCTTTTCCTGCCTACTTTCAAAGAAAACAAACATTTATAAATGTGCATTATCCCTCACTTGCCATTTCAAAGAGGTCAATCCACACCAGGCCAGAAGATAATTAAGGTGAAGGATCACAGTTTGCTGTCCTGCAAAGGTATGCTAGATGCCACTGATGGTTGATACACATACCCTTGTTATGTGGCCATCCCCGGCCAAACCAAATATTTCTGACATGTGAAGGACAGAGTGAAGAACAGAATGTTGTCATAGTATTGCAGGGTTGCATTGCAAATGCTTTGCAAGTCAGGGAAGACTGAAGCTTTCTCATTACTGAGCAAGAGTGTCCAGACTGTCTCTGGAATTAACAAGATCATGTCAGTTTTCAGTTTTACAGGACAGCTGTAAAACAAGTGTTTTGGTGATGGATCAATAAGAAATCAACTGAAATTCCTGGTACAATAACCTGTATTTACTARTTCAGTATTTCAGCTGGTAGAAAARTACTGACAACTTATCTCCCTCAAGCCTTTCAACAGGATGGAAAGGAGGGGGAGGCTAATTTCCCCACAACTCTGGTACCTGGGAAATCCAGAACCCACGAAAGGGGTAACATGAATGATTTTCTTTTTCATGTGGGACTCATTCAGGGTTGTTTGGTGGTGAACAGCTCCCAAAGCTCACATCAGAGATGTCTTCCATAGAAGTTCTGCTAGTGTTCCCTACAGTTGATATATGAAAGCCTAGGACCCGCTATGGCACCGTAGACTATCCCATTTTTACCCCTCATGGGTTTGCTTTTCAAAGTTTCAATCAGAGTCAGAGAAGGATAAAGCAGGGCACCAACACCTCTGCATTCTCAGCACCTGCCTCTCTATTCACACTTTTTCTTGCGGCTCATCCCAGAAAAGWAAAAAAAAAATAATAAAAGGGCAGCAGTAAATAGCTTTCATCAATCTTCTTTTCTTCTGAGTCAAATTTTACATGGCTATGAAAACCTAAGTAAGGCACACACCTGCCCCTAAGAAATAATTACTTATTCTTTGAGCCTAAACTAATAAATCAGCTGCTACAAAGCTCTGAAGAATGACATCATACTTCCCCCTAGTATTTCCCACGACAGCAAGCCTCTGCACTGCCTCGGCTCCTCTCCACATCCATCACCTGGTACATCCACAACTACAGTGAGGAAATAAACACTCCTATTTTGGGCACCTGCATGTATCCATACTGGGACTTTCAGAACCATGCAAAGCATTCAGTCCATGCTACATCTAAGCCACGCTCACATAAAATATTCTGGACTAGCTATGGCTGTTGGGCCATAAGCTTAAATAACCACACCATATAAATCTCATTTGAAGGAAAGACTTAGCAGCCTGATTTGGAATGTATGAAGTTCTTCATGCCTACTGAAAAAGATTGGTCAGCTTTTTTTTTCCCCGCCATTCCTTCTATAAATACAGGCACACCATCTGGACTTGGAGGAATGACACAGCACTGTTTTGCCATATGCTGTCTACTAAAGCACCCTTTCCCTCATGGTCTCCATCCTTCCCCCACCAGTGGCAGCACAACCCAGAAAATATGACTAACAGCTGCCTGGATTTTCAGACCCCCACCCTCAGGAAGCAGCTAAGCAACACTTCCAAAAAGTGTCTTTGTATTCCCCATCTAGGTGTACTTAGTACAAGAAATTTCAAGTATTTCTACTATTACATAGGTAATGCAATCATAAAAAAAAACAAACAAACAAAAAATCCAACAACAACACCAGCTGAGAAAAATTATATGAATACTGCTGACGGTAGGACAGGTTGAAATTTTACTTCATTTAATTGGTAACTTAATCACAGACTTTCAGAGTCTTATTCCAAGATACGCTTCTGATTTACCACCACAGTGATTTACATCCAAACCCTATAGGTCTAGTATATTTATTTAAAATAAGCAAGTAGCTAGTGGGTACTCTTCTAAAACAAGGTTGAGAAGCCAAGACACCAGCTTTGGGCACTTTGTAGCTGGACATAGCAATGAGTGTGTGCTGCAATTGGCAGCCACAGCTCTATAGACACTCCCGAGTTCAACTGATTTGGGTTTCTAACCAACTCGAGGTATTAAAAAACCCCCTCACTAATCGAAAACAAATGGCTGGAAGCTTAAAGAGATGCAAGGGACCAGCTCCAAGCGCCTGCGGACGTGGAGCAGGGGGCTCAGCCCAGCCTAGCGCAGCAGCTCTGCAGGGGCGGCCGCCGCGTCCCCCGGCGCGGTCCCGCGGAGCGCGGCCGCACCGCCGCCACCCGGACACGGCCCGCGGCCACCACGGGCCCGCCGAGCTCGGGGACTGCGCAGCTCCCGCCCCCGGCGCCGCCCGCCACACCGTCCCCGCGGGCACCGGAGGGCGCGGGTCGGGTCTGCCCTGTGCTGCCCTCCCCGCCCGGCCCCGGYGCTCACCGGCCCCGCGGCGCCCGGCCGCTGCCCGCTCATCATCCTCATCGTCCTCGGCGGCGCCGCCGTTCAAACCTCCCGCCCCGGCAACGGCCGCGGCCGCCCCGCCCCCGCCCCGCCCCGCGGCCGGACCCACCGCCCCGGGGGACACCGGGCGGGGAGCGGGAGCGCCGCCTTGGCTTTGCAGGGAACCCTGTAGAGATGCTTCTGGCTATGGACTGTTACCGACGCCAGCGTTAACCCCGTGGTGTTTCGCCACAAAAGCGAGTGCCAGTGATAAAGGCCAGGACAGTACCTTTCTTGGCTTCTTTGTTCCTCGTTAGTTTACTTTCCTGAAACGAGCCGATGCCACCTCTTTCTGATGAATACTCTTAGGGGAGCTGGAAGGAGAGGCTCATGGCAGCACAGTCACTGCTGCTGCGCCAAAGCATGCCATGAATTTTTAACCATGTTCTTGGTTTCCTGCAGTTCATCTAATTATGCATCTTTAATATGATGGTACTTCAATAGCTGTGCTAGTAGCATGTATTGTGAAAAGTATACTGTTATATACTAAATAAAAGTGCATTAATTATTCACTGGATTGACTGGAGAGGAATGGGAGTCATATCTCTCTCTTCTGCTGCCAGTTTTGCAGCTCTGTTTGTCTTCAGCAGATGAAATGAATGAGCCAAAATAGTGACTCCCATCCACTCCTCATCCCTGATTTCTTGGCTTTCCTCTCTGAATTCCTCCTCGACAGGTGATGGTCAGAATCACAGATCCTCATTGCTTCGCACATGGTTGTCAACATTTGCGGTAAGTAAAATGTGCTGGAATGAGTGAGATATACAGTGTCGCTAACAGCTTTCTACAGAAGACAGAAGTCTCCAGGCTAACATATGCTTATTTAAAATATAAGAAAATGCGGCTAGAAGGGAAAATTTTAAAAGCCTCATTGCTTCATCAGGATTTCAGAGGTGCTCAGCAGCTCTGCTTGACCCCTGACATTTACAACTGGGGCACAAATGCAGGGGGCTAGCCTTGAAGGAAAACCATGGACTTCTGGACCAAAGGTATGTATTCATTGGTGCAAGACAGAGGACAGGGAGGTCTGCTTCCCTCCAGAGTGCTCAAGTCTCACCCGGAGGCAGGGATGGCAGAGGCAGCTGTTCAGAAGTTCCTGTCTCCATCTTGGGACATGTTTCTTAGGGCAAGGATAGGCATTCAGATATTCACTAAATACCTTCATGCCATCCTGAAGGCCTCTGCATACCATTGGCAGGGCACATGCCACAACTGGGAAGTCCTACCCCAGGTTATATATTTATAGATGCTACATTTTTTTCCCGTGTTCAGATACTCCCTCCTATTCTTTAGGTTCTGTGACTTTCCCAAAGAAATCTTTGTCCAGTACATTCAGTGGAGAAATCCCATCAGGAAGACAAAAGGCTTTTGCTTAATCAAGGTACGAGACTTAGAGCTGCATATGGATACCCAATATATCTAAGAGTGGGTTTGAGGGAGGTTGAAAGGAAAGTCTCCATCTAATCCTGGTGCTTCATGCATCCCAGCATCAGCCTTGGGTTCCTGTCTCTGCTGCAGAGTTCAGGATTTCAGACACATCAAAAGAAGCCCACCAAACGAGGGGAGAACATGAGATGCGTCAGAGTACCCTCTTGCTTCACAGTAAGGCATATCTCTTTAAAGTGTGGTCTGGCCTCTCCTGAATCAGTCAGGGGTGGGATTTGACCCTCAAAGATCTCCAGGTAATTTTCTAGGCTACAGAAAAAAAAAACAGAAACAAGAACATGACATAGAGTGGAATTTAACCAAACAGGTGAAAGTCTCAGGTTAACTGAACTGCATTATCATTGAATCAATGCTTGACCAAAGTTGAGTGAGGCTACAGCCTTGACTGAATGGCTGAAACCCTTTGATGAGTTTGATATAAACTGTGGGAGCAGCTGCAAATAATAACCTTACTGTAGAAATAAACAAACAAGGAATGAATTACTGTAACTCTGCCTTTCCAAAATTCATTCACCAACTCACAAGGTAGTACACTACCTCACAAAACATACAACCTGTGAAAAAGACACACTGAAACACTTTCCACCCAGCATCATCCTAAGGAGTTCAGGTTAGACTCCAGAACAAACACACTGGTTCAATCTTTCCAGAAGCACTGCCTCCAAGACTCCTGAGAACAGCTGTCTCAGGTGTGCACCAAAAGAGTTTTGTCAAAAGCCAGGGTGGCTACACGGATACAATAAAAATCACTGCAAAAGGACAAGTTATGCCCAACATTATTTCAGGCAATCAGCATCTCTAAAACCATTTTTGCTGGTGGTGTAGACAGTTCCCACGAATCTGTGGCAGTTGTCCAAGAATTTTAGATGCTAATTAGCATGGTTTTGCAGTACAGTCTGTTCAGCAAATCTGAGTCTTCATACAGTCCCAAAATGTGACTGCTAGTAGCATAAAGAGCCTGTGCCTGCAGCCCTTACACGCTCCTACTGACACTGACTTGAATTGGAGGCCTCAGGAAATCACTGGGAGTTAAATGTGTAGGACTCAGCCCTAAGCAGCATGAATAGTATCTTCTCAAGCTCAGTGCATACCTGCTCTTCAGCTGGCTTAAATGTCCTATTTTCCACAACATTAGGAACATGTTAGTGCAAAGTCTGGCTTCTCACACTCTTGCACCTGCTTCTGCTTTGGTCCTCCTTTGCATTCACTTTCTACAGATGTTAGTTTTTTTCATTATAAAATCAAGCTTTGTAATTCAGGGGATCTGTCAGATGCTAAATTAAAAAATTAAACGTTTTGCCAAACTTCTAGTACTATCTTTTAAGAGAACATGAGACTGAGGCTTTAAAAGGCATTTCTACAGGTTTTGTACGAGGTGAGATGTTCTTTCCACACTTCATGTCTAGCTCCAACAACACTCTCCTGCTGCTGTTACAGCACACAAACTAACTTGAAATGAAGAAGACTTTATGCCATCTACATTATCCAGAGATTTGGCGTTCAACTAGTAACTATTCTGCTTGCTCCCTAACTGAAGAGTAAATCCAGCAGACAGCAACAATAAAAAAAGGAAGCATTGTAACCATGTTTTTTTCCCCAGACAAACCTCCACTGAATGGCAGAGAAAACCAAGGCACAACCTACAAAACAAGGAAAATCCTGCACAGTCACTGCTGCTAGTGCAGAGAAGTCAGAAGAGGGTAGAGTGAATTAAATAGGGGATCTATATCCTGCCTTCTGGGGTTTCTTCAGTGAAACATTTTTTTCAGATGAATCACCATCCTTTTATTTGCCATTCAATTTGCATTGCAAAGCATTTGGCTTCCTCCTTGTATTAGGGAAACTGGATAGCAAAGATCATTGTCTATCTAAATCACTGTTCTGCTCAAGTGTTAGATCAGCATATTATTTTAAATGTTAGGCCCATCATCTTGGTTTAGCAGGTACAAAATGTCTACACCTACTCTTGACAGTACTGCAGTATTTTTCTTAATTTCTTAGTTCCCACAGCTTGCTACACCTACTCCTTGAATATCATCAGAGTGTGCCAGTAGAAATCTATTCAATTCCTCTTCAGATTTATCCTAAATGGAAATATATGAAGATTTGTACTGGACACGTGGGAAAGAACGTGCAAAGCCTTTTTATAACTGACTTCTACTTACTTCATTTTAAACTGAAGAGCAAACTGTTCCCATTGATTGCCACTGACTTTGATTACCATGGTATATGACCACTATAGATTGGTTAAATGGGCAAAGACTCTGGAATTCAGGGTGTTTACCTACTGGAGCCTCAGTAACTCATTTCTTCATTTCAGCCTGCTGAGGTCAGTTGAAGTCTTTCCACTCTCTTAGCTGGGCAGAAGGGCAACACGTAGTCCTACAAAACAAATAAAATATGGGTAACCACCTTACTGAAGTAATGCACTTCASCTTCAGTTTTGATTGGATAAGGTGAAAATTAATCATCTGGCCAACCGTGAGCTAAAGCCTAACTCTATCAAGGTAAAAGCTATGGCAAGAGAAAACTTTGTAGGCTCCATCTTACCTAACTGAGCAGTGYGAAGTAGGTATCTTCTCTAACGTAGTCACGGAGCCAGCCATTGAAGATGTCATCCTATAACATGCAGGTGCCTAAATCAGCTAGGATGCATCATCCTTGTCTTTCTTGGATAATTAGACGGAGAGAACAGAACAGCTTTGGAYAAACTCTTATTATTTCAGGTGTTCTCAAATTAATTTTACCCTGCGAGCTTGCTCATCTTCTGCTCAAGGCTTTTTAATGTTCTACAGTTCTTCAACTGCTCTAGTACTTCCAATGGCACCGGGGTCACATCTCYGTAGGATGCCATGAACAAAAACGTTGATACCAAGGTGCTTCAATGAATTATTTTGTTAATCATTGCATGTTCCTGTAGAATTTCTAAAAGAAACTGTAGGAAGTTGAGAAAGTACAAGGAATTATTTTTCCTTTTTTCAGATAAGAGCCCAGAAACTGACTCCTCCCAGTATGCCTAATGTCAATCCTATATTGACATGCCTCTAGATTAAATTAATGTAGCCTTTTGAAATCACCCTATGAGATAAATGCATCCAAAATATATTTCATAACAGAAATAGTAAGTTATATAAAATCCATCCCCATATGAATTTGGAAAACAGTTCCTGAGATCAAACCTGAAAACCTTAAAAATCAAATTAAATATTGCATGACTTAAAACTGCAGTTGGATGATCCTCTACGTCTTAAAGTTGCCCATGCACAAGACAGTGGATGAGGGGTGATGAACTGAGGTAGACCAGTCACATGTATTCCTCTGTTTCTGCTTGAGAGACCAGAGGCACTGATTTTGAAGCCAATTCACATGTGATTCCCACACAGGTACAGAATCAACCCCACAGCAGTCAAAGGAATAAAGTTATCTTTAATTCCTTTCAAAATCAAAGGTGGTTGAGACTGGCTGCTTGGATCCATTGCTAACAGGGGGACATTTATACAAACAGAGAAATTATGGTCAGACAAAAATAATACAGCTATGTAAACTCAGAGAGGTCATTTCAGCTCCATATTTAGGGGATGTTCAGTACTAGAAGGGTTTCCTAGAGATTCTACACTGTCACTCCCATATCATGCCTTTTACCAGGAGTCCTCTGTTGGGTACAGAGTCCTGCTTTGATTTCTTAGGCATTTACTGTGGGTGGCATTTGGTGTATAAAATATCCATCTGAGACAGCTGTATCCAAATGTTTGCTGGGCAGCATGCTGGTGAAGTCATGGGTTTGTGTCWTGGGAGAATCTAACTGGCACTCTGTGTTTTGGTTTCAGGGTTAGGCCTGTTAGGATTTTTCCCAATTGATCTTGCACAGGCAAGTGAAAAGTCACTGGATCATTTAAAAGGATTGCCACTTTCAATCTGAAACAGGCAATAAGTGCACTGAGACAAACCTAAACTCCTATATGAGAAAATAATGACAGAAAACCATCTTCCTTTTCATAGTCAGAAGACTTCCATCTATTGCTGTGAGAGCAGACGTAAGCCCACTTCTGATAACAATCACCCAGGTAAAAGGAGCAATTCTCCAGTTAGCTCTTGGGATTGGTACCATTTTTATTTTTTTTCTGAAGGTAGATACAGGCTGAGTATTTGCAGATGGTCTCTTTGTTTTTCCCATACAACATAGAATATCTCTGCAGAATACAATACTTGGAAACATCTCCATCTGAAGGGAGTTTGTAGTCTGGTCTGATTTTTTCCAAGTACTGAAATATAGGAATCTAGGGAGAGAAAAACGGCAAAGTAATGTGCTCTGGAGACCAAGCAACATTAGCTGCCCTCTGTGCAGCCACCTGCACTCAGTTTCCCCTGCACTGCAGCATTGCTAAGGAAGTAAAGAGTGACTGTCCCTTACCATGACACATCTTGAGGTGACAGCTGTTGTCCCAAAAACTGAGGCACAATAGCTCAGTGGACTAGCAAATTAATTTCTTTGCATTTCACACATTTTTTGGATTGTTTTGATCCTGTCTCAGGGAGGATATTCAAAGGAGCATGAGTAGGGATCTATACTTCATTGCAAATTCTCACTTTGCCCTAAGAAATGTTTCTCATTAGTACGAGATTGGTTTGTCTCAATAGTTTTCCCAGTTACACTTGGGGCTATAACCATCTGCAGCTCTGTAGTTTTTCTGCCTTGCCACAAAGCTATGGTTTTTCTGCATTTTTCTGAGTTGTGTTCCAGCTGCATAAATGGGCATTTGTTACACAGATCAGGCCAAGAAAGAGTGAGCCAAAGCAACAAGGATTAAGGTAAATGTTATTTCATGAAAACAGCACAGTAAAAAAAAAAAAAATCTCATTACTATCAATATACTTATCGATATGTGCAACATAACAACCATTTCTGGTTGGAAATTTCTATCAGCCGTTTTAAGCCTCTGGTCCTCAAGGAAAATCAGGCTTGCAAATTATGTCCCGCTTCTTACAGAAACAGATACTGAAAAAATATTGAACAGTGCATCCACTCAATTGCTCAGATTAAAGAAATACATCCATAGGGATAAAAGGATTTAAGTTTTTCAAACTGCCAGATTGTTTTCTATTCTGAGCATCCCTAGCCCCTGTGTCTCCACCAAACCTCCCCCTAAATCCAATCTCTTCCTCTGCCCCTCAGAATGCAATACCACTGTGAAATAACTTGCCTCCATGAAACCTCGAAAGAGCCATAATGCAACAAAAAAGTATTTGTCACAGCACAGCCAATTCTGGGACCCCAGCAGGGATGTAAGGCTGTTCCTGGGAATAAGCCCAGAGTTAGACTACGTCTTTTGTACAGGTGATGATTTTTTGCTGAATCACTGCAGTGTTGAATTGAAATTGTCCATAGGACAAAGGGACTAGATGTCATTTTCATAGGGTAGAAGGCTCTAAGGAGAGAAGGTTGCTGCAAAGGACATCCCTGCGGACGCCCCAGGGCCGAGGTGACGGGCAGCACCTTCTCTTCAAGCTCACCACAGCTTCGCTGAGGGAAACCAGTCCAGCTATTCTTTTCCCCTACTCCAGTTCCCCCTGAAGTCAGACCATGGGGAGGAGATGAAACTGGGCTGTATATGTGTTCTCCTCAGTGTGAGATGGAAACATTTCTTGCTAATGATAGTATTTTTTTGCCTAACAAGATGACCCATTTTAACTCACCATTATGAAAAAAAAGGGGTTGATAGCAAATATGAGTAACTACATTTTACCTGAGGTTGGTTTGTCAGAGATTTTTATCATCCTTCTAACCATTTCACAGCCTGTTAAATGAGCTGAAGCAACACTTCATGTCACTGTTAGCATTTCAAATTATAAATTATGGTAACAATAAATAACACCTCATGTTTTTACAGACAATTTCATCCAGAAGAATAAAAATAACTAGTTCTGCCTGGATGCATGCACGACTTCCACACATGCACATGTTTACTTTCTTATTTTAAAAATCAATTTGAGTTCTAGGAAGCTATTTCTAGCACTTGATTCTAACCATGTGTTTGTACAGTGTCATCAAAAAGCAATCAGGATGTTCAAAGAAAACCCAACAAACAGCAAGTAAATTTTTCATAACAGGTTCTTTAAATAGCTAATGCAGACCCGGAAGAGAAGTTATCCAAGTCTGATACAGAGGGACACCTGTTTAAGATAATTCCCAAATACTTTTGTGCTAACAGTGTTCGTGCACTAATGCAGTTTTAACCAACAAGTTAAAACCTCTGCTTTCTTTTTTATTCCTTCCCTGTTCACGAATGTCTTCCCTGTCTATCAACAATCTCTGCAACACTGAGTCATCCTGCTTACATAGATAAAGCATTAGGTTTTGTGAAAGAAAACACCAGCAAAAGCAAGCCACTACCTAACACGAAGACCATTTTTACTTAATTTATTTCATAGTGTGGACACTCACAACACAGTCCTAAATTTTTACAAATACCCCTGCTCTGTCATAAAGTCCCCTCCAGTCCTGTATTAACTTCTATCTTTAAAACACCAGCCCAGAAGGGAGCTTTGAAAGATACAAGTGGGCTGTTGCTCCTTAACTGCGCTTCGTGTTGCTCAAAGTGCCTCTCCAAATAAACATCCCTCTCACACTTTTGTGAGGGACAGAGTCTTTCACACACATGTGTTGTTACATCTGCCTGCTACACAGCCAAGTACACACTCTTGCCGAATGGATTTAAACAGCCAATTGGCACCACCAGGCACCGAAGCACCCAGAACTTCATTGGCAGCTTTCATGCAGGCAGAACACACATTACTAATCTGAACAGGTTTTTCTCATCACCACCCCAGTCACACAATTTTTCAGGCATTCCTCTCAAATTATCTTACGACATGGCATCACTAGGTTGGTGGAGAACAACGGCATCTTTGACAATTTTAGAGGTAGTAAGTTTCATACATATTTGGCACCGTATTGGTTTCYGTGCCACCACGTGTATTTTACTGGCAGTGATCTCGATAGCTGGTTAGAAAGTCATCCATAGCAAACAGCCTTCTCCAGGCTACACCTCTGAGGGATCAGATTTCTGTAAGGAACGAATCATTCTCTTGTTGCTAATGGTTTCACCTCTGGACATTTCGAAACCAAATCGGTTACTGATCTAACTAAATATCCTGAGTTTGGGATAAAACATTTCAAAAGAGAATGGGCAGCTGACTAGTCCTGGGTAGCATGGCAGCTTTCATGTAAGCCTTGGAGAGAAACTGCATGGGAAATTTTGCGTGGCGGGAAGGCTCACCTGAGTTTAACACAGGCATTAGTCAATCTGGAGACAGGACCAAGCCCCGTTTGGATGAGATCAGTTTGGGCTCTGTTCCTGCTCCCTGTGGGAGGATCCTTGGCTGCAAGTTACATAAAGTTAGCAGCCATCTGGGGGCAAGAAATTTGAGGAAAAGATAGAAAGCACCATAGCAATACAATTTTTTCCCTTTGGTGAACACATATTCTTTCAGTTCCCAGCCTCAGAAAGAGCTGGAAGTATCTCGTCACATAGCCTTCAAGACCTACTGCCTGAAAGATACATGTGTGTGTGAAAACATCTGTTTTCAGGAATCTTTTTACATATCAACTCTTACTTATCTTTCAAATAGTAAGTGTATCTATGTTTCACTGCACATGTGGCAGTGGCAGGAGCACAATATTTCCCAAGGACTGTGCCTCTTACTCATTTAATTTTTCCAAGGATACGTATCTGCTAAAATTATCTAGAGCACAGTTTGTTCATTTGTTTGCTACCTGCATACATACCTTTAGCTCATTGCACTTTTTAGCCCCTGTGAATAAAAACATGTCATTGACTTCAGAGCCTTCTTGTGAAAAGAATCCACCTTGTGCATAAAACCATTTGACAGAACCTTCTCGCATGCTCACAGGCAGTGCCTTCAAAGGGTGAGTATTAAAGATGATCCATCACCTTGCTCTGAACACTGCAGATTTAGGAATTGCAAAGGGTAGCATTCATGATAACAACAGAAATAAAATTGTCCTTTGAAGGACAACAAACTCATTTTGCACTACACAAGACATTGCTTTAACAAGATGTAAAATGCCAGACGTAAATAAATGTCCATTTCTGCAGCAAGATACCACCTAACACTCCCACAGGGAGTACCATTTAGACAAGAGCAGGGCTGCAGCAAGAGACAAACTATGCATTGCCTTTGCGCTCAGGTGTGTTTCACCCCATCTAACAGACTTCTGTCCTTGCCACACGCATCTGCTGCACAAGAGGCAAAGGACTCCAGGACGGCTGTGCAGCCATAATGCTTTTCCTGCCCAGTTTGAGCTGTTGCTTGGCTGCAACGTGAAAACTGAACATTGCCAGCAAAGCGAAAACACTGCAGAGAACCAGGCTCTTTCATCTCACTAGCACCTAGGAACTAACAAGTACTCTGTACTTTTCTTCGACATCTGTTCCTTTCTTGTAGATCTTGTCTTTCCTCCTCTTTATCATATAGGAAGCTTGTTGGCTTAAGTGAGCCCCTCTCCAGCTACTTTGAAAGCCCCATTCATTCCTCCATTCAATGTCCTGCCACATTGCAGGAACCTCCAGCCTACTCAGTCATTCTCCCAGGACAGCAATACCAGATCCCCCAGACCTTTACACGTAATGCAAATGTGAAAATTAACTGTTCACATGAATATCAGAAAAAAAGGAGGAAAGAGCATGAAGAAGTAAATTGTCCCTAAGCATCCACTAAAATCAATATACTTTTAGAGGGCATTAAAGATGCAAGTCTGAACTGTCTTCTGTGTCCCTATGTGATATTTGGGTTGCATGTAACCTGAGCAGAAGAGAGTTTAATATATGGAATACATGATGTCAATGTGAAAAGCTGCAGAGCCACATTTTCTCAGGGAATAGAAATGACTGCACTCAGGCTACAGAAAAGTTTGTAGCATTCTACTAAGTTTTGGTAGTATTCTTCTGAATCCAAGCTGAGGTCTCCTTGTTGGTTTGAATTTATTACCATCGTATAATAGTACATGGAAAATAGAAAAGAACACCTTCTATTGCCCAAACTGACTTTTTTTTTCCCCTCCTCTTGTTTTGTTTTGGCTTTCCTCCTTTCAAAGTGCTGTGTACTGGCATGCTTCATGGTCTCGGTATTTTTTAGTATACTTTCCCTTTGTTTTCCTYCTGAGTTACTGCATTGTCATATGTAGAAAAGTGCCTTGAATTTAGTGGTCCGTAAAAATCACGTGTTAGGATTGTTGATGTGTGACAGCAAAGACCAAGCAGCCCATCCCAGCTGCTCGTGGGCAGGCAGGGCTGTACGCAGAGCTACTGACTCCATCGCCTGGGATTGGGCACGTTGCTTCCGGTTCCTGCAACATGGAAAATTCTCAGTGGCATTGAAGTCCCTGGCTATAAGACCTGACACGAATTTGAAGTTTTACTTAAGAAAATTAAATCAAATAATTCTAAGTCATGTTAGTATGGATACTACATAGGAAAATATAATGGTATTTTCTTCATGATTTAAAAGCTCTTATCTGAATACAGAAAATGCCTAAAGGACATTTCGAATTGAGTGGAAATTTGAATTGAAATTGAATTTGAATTAAAAGGACCATAAACACCTTCTGAGGTTTTGTCTTTCCAACGCTTCATTCCAACCAGCACTTGGCAGTTGTTCTGCTAATTGAAACTCCAGTGGACACATCATTTTGCAAAAATCTAGCCTCATTCATATCGATATTTTAATTTCCAAAAAGAGCAATAACGAAAGAACTGTGGGCTTTATGCCTTTGAATTGATTTGCTTCTTCGGCCAGATGTTGTGTGGAAACTTCTTCGCTTGTGCTGGCACTTCCTGCTGATCCCGAATCCACTGCAGACTGTGATAGCATTAGCTGGCCAGAATACGGGAACAGGCAACATTTTCAAATAAATTAAAACTGAAATGGGATGAGCTGCAGATTCTTCTCTTCCATTGCTTGGGCTTTACTATTAGCCACATTAGAAAGTGTTCCCTCCCAAAAAGTATCTCAGCTTCAATAATAGATTAGTATCTGCAATGTATTTTGATCTTAAAGCTACAGAATCTTCATCCATGAGACAATCTCTAGTAATTCCTGACAAGAAGCGGAATAGCCTTGGGGTAATCTCACACAGCATCTGCCCAGCTGCTGCTGCTGCTGGGCGTCCTGCTGTGGCACGTGCCACCAAGGGCCACCAGCCTCTGATGTGAGCAGGACTGGGGAGGAGGGTGATTCAGTAGGGGAAAAGAACTTGCTTCCTCGGGTTTCCTGAGTGCCCTTTGGAGGAGGATGGCCCCGGGAGTGGCTAGGCTTTCCTCTCCAGGGTATGAAGGAAATGAACTGAGTGGCAGGAATGTGTTTCCTAGTCCCTGGCTGTCTTGGATGAGGTGTGGTGCTCAGGTTACCCGGGTGCCTAAGGGCCTGAGTCAGGCTTATGATGAACCTTGCCCAGAAGTTCAAGAAGGAGTTTTTAAGAATTGGATCTAAGAAAACAAGCATCTTGCCTCTTGTTTGGTATATATGCGTGCTAAACCTTTGACCCCAAATGACCTTTGACATTTCCAATGACCTGTGAGCTCTGAGTGACCTTTGCCCTTTTCAAGGAACTTTGGCTTTTTGTTACTTGTGGCCTTTGACCCCTTGATGACAGTGATATTTCACTTTCTTGTGACCTCTGACCTCTGTAATGAAATTTAACACTCGGACTTTGTAACCTTTGACCTCTGCATGACTTTGACCTGTGACTTCTGGATTACATGTCCTTTATGTGACCTTTGACCTTTAGATGACATTTGACTTCTTGGTGCCATGTGACTTTTTGGCCTCTCAATGACCTTTGAACTCTCAAAGTCCTGGCATAGAGCCAGGGATGCAGCAGAACAGAGGAAGGGGAAGCCCAGGCCCACTGCTTCCCCCAGGGCTTGGAACCGCTCTCCCACATGCTGGAATATGGCAGAGGACTGAATCTGCCACTGCAGCTTAACACTGTTCTTTTTATGTCTTTTAACACCCCAGCGCATAGGACTGGGCACCAATTCAGCTAATTAGATATAGATGGCAATTCTCAAGATTTTTTTGGCCTTTTGGGCACTTTTTCCAGTTGGGAAATCAGCATGGTTTATTTCACACATAATTCCTCAAATGTGGAAGGCATGTGATAGGAACTTGTAAAAGCAATGTTCCTTACCATGCAGTGCCCACTGCAGAAAGAATGCTATCTGAAGGAAATAGCTCGAAATTCTGCTTTGATAGTGGGCTTTGTACTTTACTTTTCTTTGGAGAAAATGTCTATATTTTAATAAGGCCAATGAGGGAAAGTCTTTGCCGTAGGGAGAAATCTTTCTCTAAAGATATTCTGACATTTTTTTGGCCATCTTTCAGTCTCCTTTTTTGAGTGGGGCAACTTCTTTCAAAAACAAATGACCCCCTTTCTGCTGCAGATTACATCTCATTTTGGAAGAGATCTGGGAACAGCAACCTGGTAGCTAATCCCACAATCAATACCTGAACAGGAACTCACATGCTGCAGGGAGCTGGCTTATACCAGGCCAATTTATTGCAGCCATATAAAACATTCTTTTCAGAGAGCCATGCTAGGTTTGTTCCTTGCTGCCGCCAATGATGTCCTGGAAATACATTTTCCACAGTTTTGGAAAATATGCCCACAGCCGTCTCACATCTGACAACTCTCACCAGGCATGGACTAAATGGTGCAAATCAACCCACAAGAGAACTCTTTGTTTTCTATTTTCCCATAAGAGCATGCAACAGTATAGGTAGAGAAGAGGAAAGCTCAACAGCTTTCCGGAGTCAGCTCCAGCCAGGGGTTTCCTACGGGGGCAGTAACAAGTTTGGAGAGCCTGCAGAAAGGCTGGAAGCTGACTGCAAACCAGGCAGGGTAAGCTGCTGCAGAACCAAGGGCAGTCTTGCAGCACAGTGCCTCTCTTGATGCTGTGACAATTCATTTGAAAACACAGAACTGACTTTCAGTGATCAGATTGAAGTCCCCCCCAAAAAGAGAAGGCAACAACTAACCAGCACCAAACAGTCACAAACTCAACATGTACATTCATGTTCTCCTCCTCCCTGTTCACTCTCCCTGCAAGCAGAGTGCTACTCAATCAGTATGCTAAAATGCACCACCAAAAGCCTCTTTCCTACTGTGTGGGTATGAGCGCCTGTGGCAGCAAAATGAACATTGTTTATCTTTGATGATTCCTGAATATATCTGCATGCAAAGGTAATAAGAATCCTCATCTAATGCACCACTACCACATAAGTCACTCAAACACTTCTTTCAAGTTTCTATGGTCTTTCCTTAGATTTTACTACTCACTTCTTACTTCCTCTCAATAAACAGAAAGATGGCAAGTATTAAGTGCAGGTAAGTTTCAGCAGCTCAGGTTATCATGTGCATTTGTGGTTCACACTCAAACACCAAGAAAAGCACAGCACTTCCCAGCATACAAATTAACTGAGCTGAACAGGCATACCTATTTTGGGCACAGCTTTACAGAATGGGGGGACTGTGCTACTTGCCAGAGCCAAACTCACAATCCCATCTGTATGCAGTGGTGTACAGCTGTGTGTTTTTATATAACCATATATAGTTTAGGAAAACTTCCCCAAAAGTAACTCTGTGCAGATTCATGTCTCCTATAAACTGGTTAGATCATGCAATGAAGACCTGGGTGGGGAGTGTGGGCGTGAAGGGGAGAGACAAAAATTTCTGACACTGCCTTTCAAAGAAAACCAGAAAACCAGTACACAAACAAGGAAATCAGAGGCTGCTGAATGTAGCCAAAGTGATCGTAGTGAATCCAGTTCTACACCACATAAAAAAGGCTCCCACAAACACGTCAGCATCGAGAGCTTGAAGGGCAAGTGAAAACAAAACTGACTCACCTATTTTCCTTGTTTAGAATGAGAAAAAAAAATCAGAAGATAAACAAGTACAGTAACTCTTGAAAAGCAAACCAGTTTTATAATACTCCCTTTTCTATCTACCTGCAGTAAAGTGGAATTATCAGCCTTAAGAAAGGCTTAAAACAGGAAGAGGTTAGATGGGATCCTGTATTCCAGATACAGATCACTACCTGAAAAAAGGCTGAATATTATGAATATTCCACCTTCCTTGCAGCACCAAGCAGGTTGGTACATGCTGTTTTCATTTAAGTAACTTTTATCCTTCTGGAAATTATACTGCAAAGTGTTTAAAAAGATCTTGAAAGAGAGAGATGCATACAAATAAACTGGATAACGCCTCCCCAGCAGTTGGCAGAATTTCACAGAGTCCTACATTATGACTGTATCAATTTGGGCTTTGTGTGATAGTGCTAGATTCTACCCACTCCAGATTTAAATCACAGGGGATGAAGCTCAGACATACAATGGCTGATGTACATTTTCTGCTGTAAAATGCACACTTACTGGTATATTAAAGAGAGGCTGTTCCTCTCTGAATGCAGAGAGAATGACTGAACTGGAGCATCGGGAATTGAAAACTGAAGAGATGAGAACCTGGATCCCAATCCAGCAAAACAAATATTTAGAGTGCAAGTAAACCCCGAGAAATCTTTAAAGAACCGCTGGGGCTAAGTGGTTGCCTGATTTCAGATCTAACTGGCCAAACCCGTGTAGCTTAGGCCGCAGATAAATGCGCTCCTTCAAAGTCATCAACATTTTCTGTTCCTAAGACCATGGGAGCTCTCATTATTGTCAGCTGGAAAGGGCAGGTGGGTGTCACCTCTTCTAAATGTGGATGAAGCCTCAGGTAGCATCCCACCATGCTAAGTTCACCTCACTTGTATAGCATTCATTTGCACCTTGGAGCACAAGCACCAAGGAGTACCTGTGATGTGGAGGAGGAGGTAGGAAGGCAATGGGCACAACAGAGRGAGATAATGGACACTAGAGCCAAGAAAACGGGAACCGAAACATGGTTACATTCTGCCAGTGTTGGCCTCCTACAAAGAAATAGTCAGGAGTCCCAAATCTGGAGGCAAACATAGTTCAAAACTATTCCCTCCTGACCTCCCTTTTGGATTTTGGTACTGCTTGATGACAAAAAAAAGGGAAAATCACCCCATTTAAAGAAGGTAATAAAGGACAACTAACTCATGCAAAATGTTGCAGCCTGGATGGAAGCCCACACACATTAGAAATTAGCCGAAGCTCTGAAATACAATTTGAGTAGCTTCCTTTGATGTACCATCTGGTGAATAATTTACTGGGAATGTCTTAATCACATCAAAGGCATCCATCAATGTGCTCAGATCTTCTCAGTGTTTAAGACTCTGCCTGTATATTGCAGTCAAGGAACAGACATATTAGTACAGAATTAAACTTTACTGCAGTATTCCCACAGTAATAAAAAAAATCTGCAGCATATACCACTATGGCCTCAAGCACTACGTTTTGGAGAGCAATATTTCACTATTACCTCAAAAAGCCTGCTACTCTACAATCAGCCTTGCTCATGTTTCCAAAAATTTATAAAAATAGGCACACATCTGTGGCATAAAAAAACTTTAGAAGCATATCTCCCTATTCAGAGGGCATATTGGCAGTGTGCTCTAACACCAATCACGTGGGTTTAGATTCAGACTAGATACAAGGAAGCAATTTTGTACAATGAGGGTGGTGAAACACTGGCACAGGCTTCCAGAGATGTGGTGGATGCCCCATCCTTGGAAACATTCAAGGTCAGGTTGGACAGGGCTCTGAGCAGCCTGATCTAGTTGAAGATGTTTCTGCTTATTCCAGGAGGATTGGACTAGATGGCCTTTGAAGGTCAACCCAAACTATGCTCTATGTCTATGACATTCATTCCCCATAGCTGAAATGGGAGCATTAGTACTACTGCTTCCCCTCCCTAAACACTGAGACTAAATTAGGGTCAAATAAAAAAAAAAAAAAGCAGGCAAACAAAAAACCCCACAAAACTGGCTTCTAAATATAGTTTTAAAATCACACAGACAATTACATTCCCCGAAAGCCAAGGCCAGGTTATACTTATTTGCATGTGCCAGTTGTGTCTTGCCACTTAAGTGCTTTTAACTGCGTTATCCTTCAGCATCTCGCCAACACATCCCGCGCAGCTCACTGCTTTGCTGTGTTAACAGGACCCCGCAATACCCAGAGATCGCCCCCGGCCACGTGCTCACGGCACGCGGGGGCAGGAGGAGGTCGCTCCGGGGAGGGGAGCGACTCCGGCCCCGAGATCGTGCCCCCGGTCGGGTGCTGCCGCCCACGCCCGTCCGCGGCACCTCCCGCCGGGCATCCCCGCCCCTCTGCATCCCTGCGCGCCGCTCCGCATCCCCGCCGCTTCCCGCTCCGCGTCCCCGCCGGTCCCCACTCCGCATCCTCGCCCCGCCCGCCCCGCCCCGCGGCGGCGCCGCGCCCGGGCTGATTTACGGCTCTGCTGAAAACGCCTCCCCGCCGCCGCCGCCAGCAACAAGTCGGGTGAGTGCGGCGACCTTGCGGGCGGCCGAGGCCCGCGCCGAGCCGGGGCCCGGCCCCGCTCCGCTCCGGCAAGGCCCGGACGGCGGCCGAGGCCAGCGGAGCCGCGCCGAGCCGAGCGGAGCCGGCGGGGCCGTGCGGCCAGAGCGCCGCGCCGGGCGCGTCCCCGGGGGCCAGGCGGAGATGGCGCGGTACCCCTGAGGAATCGCCGGGAAAGTTTCCCAAGTTCCCCGTCGGGCGCGGACGCGGGCTGTTCCCTCCCGGCGAGGAATGCAACAGACAGCCCGGGATGAAGGCGGGCACCCCTGGCCGGAGCCGCTCGGCAGCGTCAGCCTCCCCTTCCGCTGCCCGCGATGCGGCGACCACACCAGGTTCCGGAGCCTCTCCTCTCTGCGTGTGCACCTGGAGTACAGCCACAGCTTCCAGGAGAGCAGCCTCCTGGCCAGGAGCAGCTTGTTCTCCCCGCTGAAGGACGCGGAGCTGGTGTCTCCGCCGGAGCCCGCAGCCCAGGGCAGCCCGGGGAGCCCCGGTGGCTCTGCCGCGCAGCCCGCGGGGCCCTACCTGAACTTGGGCGGCGCGTCCTGCGGGAGCGGGAAGGGCGGGCAGCCGCGGGAGCTGGCAGCGGAACGGCCCGGCTCCTACCTGGCCAACTATGTGTCGGCTGAGTCTCCTAGCGAGGTTTCCAAACCCGGCCTCCCGGCCACTGACTCCAAAGCCTCCTTCGAGGCACACGTCAGAGAAAAGTTTAACAGGATGGTAGAGGCCGTGGACAAAACGATCGAGAAGCGGATCGACAAGCTTACCAAAGAGCTGTCCCAGAAGACGGCGGAGCTGCTGGAGGTGCGGGCAGCGTTCGTGCAGCTGTCCCAGAAGAAGCAGGAGGTGCAGCGGCGGGAGCGGGCCCTGAGCAGGCAGGTGGATGTGGCGGTGGAGATGATCGCAGCCTTGAAGCAGCGGCTCAGCGAGTCCGAGGAGGAGCTTCACCGGAAAGAGGAGTAAGTGGGGAGGCGAGAGCCGATGGCTTGGCGAGGGCTGGCCAGCTCCTGCGCGAGTGACAGCCTTTGGGGGAGAAGAGAGGGGGTGGCTGAGTTGCTTGCTGACTATGAAGGGTCCTGGAGCTCACCAGCTTCAGATCGCTGTATTTCTAGAGTTGTAGCCCATGCGAGGCAGCGGACAGCTCCCTGAGCAGGTGGCTTTCATGCTTGACTTGCCAGTGACTAACTTCTACACTTTCTAATGCCTGTGTTGTGCCACTGGTTTCATGGGGGTAGGGACAAGCAGAAGCTCTCATCAGCATGTAATCTGATTTACACTGACACCTCTAATGCATCATCTTTTTAAGAAGATATGGGTGGATAAGTCTGGATGAAGTATGTAAGAATACCGAATAGCACCTTTTCCCTGAAGCCAGCCTACCATGGTCAGCAGGCTGCCTGTGGAGTGGGATGGTCTCCTGTGCATCAGTGAAGCTTTAATGGAGACAGTGTTGAAAAGGCCATGTCCAAGTAGTTCATGTCTAGTGTTTTAGATGGACACAGAACTGTGACACTGGAATCGCGTATATGGGATTGGGAAGCAGATGCCAGAGTTCTGACTAACCTAAGCCATCTAAAAATATGTTCATGATGCATCCATTAAAAATGTAGTGATAGCTGATATATAATTTATACATGAACTACTTAGTTTATTCAGCACTTGCTGAAATCGTTCAGGCTTTTCAGTGCAACACAACTTATTTTAGAGAAATGGAAATGGTAATGGAGTGCCTCTAAACCAATTCATCAGCTTACAAAGGGAAGATGAGAAGTGCTAGTTGCCATGACACTGATCTTAGAAGAAATAAGGAAGGTGGTGTAGGAGTTCAGTGTAGGAAGTTTGGAGGGCTTTCATCATTCCTTCCTGTAGTCTAAGGACAAGAAAGAAAAGATGATGATGGCTCCCACATCAGTAGGAGCCATCTATCTTGAAGCAGTGCTATAGATTTTCCAGGAGAGGGGACATATAAAGGTGGTGGAATTTGAGCCTCTGAGATGTGTATCTTCCTTGAAGGGATACTCAACAGAACCTCTGATTTTTAAAGTATCAGGTGATCCTTATGGAAAAGAAGATTGAAGGACTTGAGGTGAAACTAAAGATAATAGTGTAACTGGGGCAGATTTGAAAGTATGCTGGAGGGAAGCCATGAAGATAACTTACAGTTTGAAGCRTTTTGGTATTCCCATCTAGCTAGACTACCCTTCTGGGCTCTTTCACAGAGTCATCCTATTTGTTCTAGAAAAGTTTCTCAGAGGGGGAGGGATTGCTCTGGGAAGGTCCTTCTTCCCTCTGCAGACTACCAGGGGACCTCAGGTAAGCAGCTGTCTTAGGCTAGATGCAGAATTTCAGATATCTCAAGTTAAGTGGTACGAATCTTACCCCAAACTAAAGGCAGAATGTGTTTTTAAAATTCAAGACTAGGATCCCAAAAGGAAAAACATGACTGTTGGGAGAAAGCAGAAAGCATTCAGTGGAACAACCCCAAAGTTCTGCAAAGCTGCAGAAGAAGAAAAGACCTTGTGGGAAAAGAGGAAGGGGAGAATAGAGTTATCTGGGTAGAAAGAATGATATGATATGATATGATATGATATGATATGATATGATATGATATGATATGATATATGATATGGGAGGCTGGCAAAGGACACTGATCTTTGAAAAGAAAAAGACAGCAAATGTTCTGATTTTTAACTGTATTAAGAAAAGGAACAAAAGCCACTTGCCCTTTGGCAGACTGCTTACCAGCAGCACTTTCAGGCTGTTGTGAAGCCAGAAAAGACTGAACACAGAATGAGTAGAAATGGGGAAACATTGTCCTTCACACGAGGACATTGCCAGGCTCAGGAAAGGGGCAGGAGCTCAGATGATTGTTTTTCGAATTCTAGTCGTCTTGAAAGGAAGAGGGTGAATACATAAGCAAATGATGAGGTAGCTCCTAAGCTGGTGTTACAGAGAAGACTGAAGGTTACTTGGCTAGTAAGAAACACTAGCCAAAAGTGACAGCTGCACAAGAGTCTTCACCAGAGTACAGGGTACTGCTCTTTTAGGGTTATGCTTCTGCTTTCAACAAAAAGACTTGGAAGAAGAGCAGCAATAGGAATAAGTGGACAGCTCTTACACAGTAATGTGTTAATTTCTAAAGGTAAATGTGTCTAATTCATGGTAATGGGTAGGATGGAAGAGTATCAACCCAGAGTACCAAGGAGGAAAGGGGAGAGTCAGAGTATGTTACTGCCTGTGTCTGTGCCCAGCATTGCCTCTGAAGGTACTCTTGAGGACACTGGGAGGGTAGGCAGGGTGTAAGAATAGGTCAAGTTCACCTAGGAAAAACTGGAAATGTGTTGGGTTTTTTCTCATTCAGATGATTCCTGCATTTCCCATCTTGGGGGTTAACAGGGATAGTGCCATAGAAAGATGCACTGTTTGGCTTTCCCATTGCAAGGTCATTGTATAATTAGCAAATTGAGAAGGAAGGTAGGTATAAAACAATGCTTTGTAAGAACAGGACTGATACTTCTAGAGCAGCTTTTCAGATTTGATCCTCTAAAAATGCCTGGGACACTTAGCTTTGCTCCAGCAGCAGGGAGGCACTGGATGGTATGCTGTAGTACAGGAGAGAAGAAAGGATGTTCATGACTTTGGTAAAAACAGTGACACTTGTCTGGCTTTCCCATGGATTGTTGGTAAACTCTGAGACCTGTCTACATATTCAATCCTTTGTGTGTTCAAAACTTACTTGGTGTGCTGAAAAGACACTGTCCTTCAAAAAAGGAGGATCTCAACTTTGGCTTTGATTTCTGGAAGAAGTCCAGATGATTAGAAAGCCAAACAAGACTGCTTAATGGAAATTGCAGAAGCGGTTCTCACTGCAGATTGTAGAAAGTCAAAGGCATCCCTTAGGGACTGCTTTGATACTTGCTGACCTTCAGAAATAAATGCTTTCATCAGTTGCTTTGGATTTTTTTTTCCATAAGCAATCTTGTGAATATGGATAACTTTTCCTAAAATTAGCATTGATATTGAACTACTGTAGCTGCAAATTTTTTCCTCTTTCCAAGAGAAAAAAGAAAACACCATCCCTGAAACACCTTATCCTTTTTCTAAGGAAATAAAACCAGCCAGTCTTCCCTTGGTCTGTGAATGATTGTCCCTACTACCAGAGATCATGGAATATGGTGCATGTAAAGGCAAGAAAAGGTTTATAATTAATATGCATTTCTAGATTTCACAGAGACTGAGGGATAGGCTAGATCAATCTGAGGGTAAAAAAACCCAAAACAACAACAAAATTTTAAAAAGCCCCACAAGCTATTCAAAAGAGGAGAAAAAAAATTCTACTCCAAATCTTAGATAAGCTTACAAAAACTCTTCTTTGGAGGCCCTTCTAGAGAAGCAGCTGAAAATTATGGGAACCCCTTCAAGTAATTCTTGAAAAATAAAAAAATTCTGGTAAAGAAGTTACAAATGTTTATATTGCACCCTATAAACTGGCTATAGGGAAAAAATAAGTTGGTGTTTAAGAAACTTCGTCTTTAGAAGGGTATACAGGAAAACAACAGTACAATTACAGTGGGTAATGGCTCTGATTTTGGATCTGATTGTAAAGTCAGATAGGAACGCTAAGGGAAAGGAAAAATGTGCGTTAGTAAGAATAACTTGGTTAGGAAGCCCCAAGAAGGCCTGGTAAAGGAAAATCTAAATCTTGGTTTAAATGGCTGATTTTCCTGAATAAGGACATGGAGCTGTTCCAGGCCTCATGTTTCCTTTGTGTCCAGCCCCGCGAAGGCAGATGTGGCACTGTTGTGACTGGCAGCCCTGGACAGAGGCACTGCACCCCAGGGCACTTTCACTTGGGGGAATTTTGTCTCTCCCTCTCTGTTCTACCAAAAAAAGCCTGTATGTCCTGAGCCTTCACCTGGAACAAGCATGTGGGACAGAGACATAAAAACTGTGGCTGACCAACTGGCCTCATTGTCAGAAGCTGGTTTCTCTGGTCTATTCTCCAAGCTAGGAGCAAATCTGTAAACTTCGTAGCTCTATAGGGAGTAAATTCTTCTCAGAAGTTACATTGTTACTGGTAACCCAAGCTGTAATTTCAAATGGCAGCACTCTGACGTTTTAATGTTGACCTCTAATTCCAATGAGAGGGAGGAGTGTTAGTTTAGGCCACCAGGAGGAATAGGGCTGCCCTTTTGAAGAGCTTGTAGGATCAGTAGGGTTATTTCTTTAGACTTGTCAGTTGATTATTTTTTGTTTGTTTTAAATAAAGCCTTTAGCAGTCTAACAAAGGCAGTGATAAAGTACAGATATCTTTTTAGTTAAGTTTTCTTTGTTTCCTTACAAAGATGGCAGTGCTAATATGCATGCAGGTATGTGCTGTGATACTGGTGTGAGGCCCTCGTGGAGGTGAATTGTGTTGAGGGGTAGGACAGCTGGAGGTACAACACTGACTATACTAATATATAGTTGAAGTAGTATTACTCTAAACACAGAGCTGCTGAGCAAAGGAATGATTTAATTAGAAAATGTGCCCTGAAAGGGATTATTCAGTGTTTGATGAAGGAGAATGCAACTCAGAGTGAGTACTGTGATCTTAAAGATAACACAAAAGCATGCCCAAAGGGAGTAAGACTTTGTTGAATAAGATATCAAGAAAACCATTGAAACAGAAACCAGCTATGCACTTCCTGAGGACACTGAGAAGCTTGTTTCTAGAAGTTATGTAAGAAAATTGAAACTGGTAGAGTTTGATTTTCAGTAAGTCTGAACAGGGCAAGCATTCGAAGTTGCAGTCTCCAGCTGGAATATACCTTCAATGGTAACTTAAACAGTTTCACTTTGTCTCCTAATTATAGAGTGAGATCATTCATGTTGTACCTTGCGGTATCTCTGGCAGTAATTTCTCTAACGAGTCTAATGCATTTGTTTTGAGACTGACCATGCCTCTGCTCTGACACAGCCTGGAATACAAGGATTATTTCAGAATAGCTGTGGTGGGCAGTAGTTATTCTTGCCAGTGGCTTCACCTTAAGTTTGCAATTAGTGAAATTATCTATGCTAGTAACATCTTGACAATGGCCTTAAGAGCTGGCTTTTAGAGATCACTGCAATTTGTGCTTTAAAACAGCCTTCCTTAAATAGGAATTTCAGTTGTACATCAAAACAGTTTTGATTTGCTTTAAGTAGAGTACAACTGCAATTACACATTGTTCTTCCACCCTCAGTTTTAGGTAATCCTGCTCCCTCTTTCCTGTTTTCTTTCATCTTCCCACTTGAGAGATTACTCCCCCCCATGCAGCTGCACAGGTTCAAGCCTAGCATGACTGTCCCACAGAATGGCTCTGTGAAATAAAGCTTTTAATCTTCAGTGTCACCCCAGTAAGTTCAGGGCTCAGATCTAGAACACAGCCCACTGAATGGGTGCAATAACTTTCTGAGGGGAGGAGGTGTGAACCTCTTAAATCAAATGTGCTGTTAATGGTGTGGGAATGTGAAACCACAACCTAATGAATAACAGCAGCCTTCTAGCAAAAACACCAGTTGGGTGATGGATAAGGTCAGTGGCATTAATACTTAATGAATGTACATATTAAATATTTTGACAAGTTAATCACTTTACTGCTTACYGTGGTGGGAAATTTCCCATCTTCAGGTAAAATAATGTGTTTGGTTTCCTATTGATTTTAGGCAGAGTTATTCCAAATGTAATTCTCTAAACTGACTTGATATTGGGTGCAGAATCTGCATGGAGCCTCGTGCTTGTCTCCACCTACAGAGCAGCTGCAGGTGTCAGTGTTGCTGTGAACAGTCCTGGGACCAGTACTACGCATCCGTAGGAGGGCTTGGTTGCAATGTGAGAAATCATTAGCCCTTCTTGTCKGGTGTTAAGGAGCTGTCCCACCCTCTGCATCTACTCAGTGTATCATATGCTTAGCTGCTGAAAGTCATACAAATACTAAGCATATCCCAGGATCCATGTGCCAGCAACTACTCCAGTAAACAAGAACTGCAGCTCGCTCGTCTTCCAGGAGCACTGAATAATATAGTGGTAAAGGCAGAAGAATAAATGTCTCCTAGTCAGCCTATGATTTATAACTTTATTTACCACATTTCATGTTGTTTCATGGTAACAGCCTCCATAAAGAAGTTTTTGGGCTAGGCTGCCGTTGGAATACAAAATGCCAAACTACATAAGTCTGGTTAACTATAACAAGTTAACTCCCTGGCAGAGTCAGATTAAAATAAAAGCTTTGGCAGCAAGTGTTTCTTGCTTACAGTGAGTCCTTCCCCCTGCACTTGTTTTTTCAGCTGAACACCTCTGAGGTTCCTGCTGTACTGCAATAAATTTCCCCTGGACTCCTCTGGCTCTGGGAAGAGCTGTTCTCTGACACTCTGGAAGTACAGGCACTTCCTGCTCCTCTTGGACACTTCTCAGGTTGCATCTCCCTTGTCTTTCCCTCTCACTTGCCTCACCCCACTGCTGGCAGCTCAATACACCCTCAGCTCTCTGGGCAGCAAGAGCAATTCCCTCTTCCTGAAAGGTTTTGTCTGATAGGACGATGCCCCAAGACAAAGCAAGAAACCCACCTTTTTCCCTGCTGCCCAGTCATAGCCCTGTAACAAAACATTTTGCATACAACACACCTTAGTATCGGTATAGTAAACTATGAGCAGATGAGGTTACAGACATTTAAGAGATCTAAGATGCACTGAGCATCATCTACACCACTCAGAAGATGTAGTGGCAGGATCTGTTGCTTACAGGGCTAGAGCGAGTGCCAGGGTGCAGAGCTGGGTGAAAGGGGGCAGGAGTCTGCTGGGCAGAGGAGCAGAGCAGAGCGGTAAAGAGGTGATGCTGAGAGCAGAGGAGTTCACAAGGGCTGTTAATAACTCCATGTAACCTTTTCTCAGTATAACAGAAGGGCTCCAGGTGTAGAATAGTCAGTGCAGGATAGCAGAGACCTCTTGTTAGAAAGGGCAACACTTCAGGTCTGAGCTGGGCTTTAACAAAATGATTCCTGCTTCAGGTGAACGCTGCTGACAAGGCTGTTCTGTCAAGACACAGAGCCCAGTGGGACCGTGCTGCTGTGTCCATGCCTCTACTAAGTGGGCCCCACAATATTTCCAGCCTCAGCTTCCCCCTGACTTCACAGCATCTAAGCTCTGTGAACATCCATCTTTCCACAATCATAAGAATAGAGAGTGAAAGATAGAAATTTTATCACATAATCCTCAAAAACTTGGCAGAGGTCTGGATAAATAAATTGAAAGTAAAATAGAGAACATAAGCAAAAAATTGTCACAGATATCTAGAAATAGAATTGAAGGAAGAGGGTCATCAGTATGGCTAAGAAAAAGTCTGGGCAAACTACAAGAGACAAGAAAGGCAATTAGACAGATAAACAGCAGCTGCAGGAAGCTACATGAGTTCTTTGAACCATTTCCCTATTGTTCACAATAGGAGGAGGATAAAAATTCTTCTGGGAACTCCCTTCAGGTAACCAGGGCATAGCTGTGGCATGGAGTGAGCTCTCTGAGGAAGAAGTGTTGGAGCAAGTAGAGAGACTTATTAGCAGTCACTCCTCAGGGCTTGATCTTGTTCTTCTGAGAGATGAGAATGAAGTGGAAACAAAGAAAGTAGCTGAACTAACAGAAGGGCTGCTTATCAGGGCAAGACATGTGACAGAGACCTAATGTGTGGGTATGTTCTGGCTCCCATCTTTCTAAAGGGAATTTACAAAGTGCATTTCAGCCCAAAGGAAAACTTTTAGATTAAAGTTATTAAAGGCAGGTTCATAGGCTGTACAGAGGCAGCTAAACAGAGAGAAATTATGGATATACTGCTGCTGATAACAGTTCCTACAAATAATGGCATGGAGGATGCCAAGTTATCTTTAGCAGTCTAGAAAGCAAGGACAATACTAGGGAATTTATTGACATTATGAGTCTCTTCTCCTTCTGACAGTCATCTAAGTCTTCCTGAAGAAAACACTGCTTCCCCCTGGCCTCCTTATGGCATATCTAATGAGGTATTTGTAGAAAAGGAAAATCTGTCAGTGATTATTCGTGCTACAGAGCAAGCAATTAATGAATTCTTTTTAATTACCTTTGCTGAGACAATTACGAATGTTAGCATTCTTGAAACGATCACCCTTTTAAAAACAAATGCCAGGTAGTCATGTTTGTGGCCTCCCACTGCAGCAAAACACACAAGCTGACTGTGTCCCTGGTGGAGACATCCTCATGGTGTCCCAGGCTGGCAGCTCCCTGCTCTCCCACACTTCCCACTGGAGGGCCAGCCGCCTGCCAGGCTATGCACAGCTCTTCCTTACCCAAAGGAAGAGGGATTTGGAGCCAGCCTGCTGAGGTGCTGTCCTTTTTAGCTTCCTGTCCCCTGTAAAAGAGGAGCCTGATGGAATGCCCAGGGCTTCAGGTTGCTCCTACGCTAACCCAAAACCAGAGTGGCATCCTGAAATCAAAGAAGTTACAGTGCTCTGAGTGCAGTGAGAATAAAGCCCCAAAATTGACCTTAATGAGTTTAGATTGGCTTCTCCCTAAGCATTCCTCAGTGACTCTTTAGTATCAGGTTGCTCTGGGCAAGCTAATAATCAATGAAACTGTAAAGAGCCTTGAAATGAAATGGATTAGCTGAGTTTAACAAACAGGTTGCCTCTCTGTTCCTTAAGCCAGATTTTGTGGGTGAGTTAATATAAGCTAATATTCATCCATGTTCTTCATTCAAACAATACATGCTTGTTTTTACCTCATTCCTACCATTAGATCAGCCATGCAAACAGAACTCTGCTGTAGTGTGGAGGAGGCAGGCACAACCTGAATCCTAAATGGTGAATTTCCATGGCTGACCACTTGTGCCTAACTCTTAGCACAAAGCAGCTCACTGTTGAAACAACTATACTATGTTAAACCAATTAACTGCAACTATGTTGAGTTATAACAATGAAATGCAGAGAAACTTCAGATTTGTTATAAACAAGCTGAGCTTTGAAAGGTTATTTCTGCTACAAACTGTTTCATGGTTTCTACTTAAAATGCTTTTTCCTCAGGCAGTGTATTTCTGTCAAGCAATCGTGCCCTTTCTCATCTGGCAAGCACTGGTTCCCTCAATTCCCACCCGCTCTGTTTCGTACAAAGCAAAAATTAACATGGCTTTATTGGCAGAGTAAGAAATATTTATCCAGGCATTTATTAACCAGGGAAGTCCTACATACTCAGATTTGTCTTTTTTTGTAATATATGCTTCAATCTGTGACCAAACTTCTTCCACCCAAATAGTCCTCTGGTATCAGAGGTCTTGATTACTGATAGTGTGCAGAGAACTTAGAAATGAGCAGTGTCTCGGTGCAGAGCTGAGAGCTTTCACAGTCAGTGGTGCTGTCTGTTCCTTCCAGTTGTGTTACTAGACCAGACACATTCCTAAGATCCGTACCTAAAACTTGCTCTTCCCATGCATATACTCCTTGGTCTACAATCTGTAGATTATCTGTTAATCTCCCATGCTCCCACTGGCTCGAGATCATAACAACGCACTTGGACATACTTGCAGGATTGCAGCCAAAATGAAGTTTAATGGCCACAGTAGCTCTTTTAAGTTAGGAACCACCCCAGTAGCAACATTAAAAGACCATTGTAAGATTATGATGAAATGGAAAGATAAACAGATAAAGATCTGTTTCTCTTCATGTTTCAGGGCTGATATTCTCATCGTTAAGTAAAAAAAGGAGAAAGCAGATACAGCTGTCTCCAGATACTGTGAGAGATGATGCTTAATGATATTTCTACTCTGTGGACCACTAAAGACTATTTCCAAGAGACCTAATAATGTGAAAAAAATCCACCCCAAACCCACTGCCCATAAACTTAAATTTAGCATTCAGGTTTCCAGATCTTCACTTTGTCCACAAAGAAGTTGAAATCTTTTGATAAAGGTGAAGGACAGTAGTTAGCCACCATGAGCTATCGCTATGAAAAACAGGAGAAGCACCAGTCATTTTTGACACCGGTGAGACCAGGGCCCTTCTGTTATTTAAATGTGGCCTCTTTGCAATGTTTCCATCTTGCAGAGAAGTTGTTACTTTCAACCACTTCCTGGAAGAAGCAGCAGAAAAAGAAGTGCGGGGGAAAGCCAGACTCCAGCACTTCATTGAGAACCTGTTGCAGCGCGTGGATCTGGCAGAAAGACAGCTAGAATATTACCAAAATCAGCAGATGGTGTGCAACCACACTGACGTCAGCGAGCACGTGGTAAGCCAGCAAAGTTCTTCCCTTTACTGTCACCCTCCCCCTGGGGCCAAAGTATTGAAGTTTGAATATGGGTGGGCTCAGTGGGTTGGGCTAATTGCTAATGCAGGCAGATGTGCATCTGTAAAATGTTTCTTTAGGCATGTGTTATTTATGTTTTAAACTTCCACTTTACACGAGTGAAAGGAGCAGAAAGCTTAAGAGCAGCAATAGCCAAAGATGGTAAATGGAGAGCAGAGAGTAGTGAAATATTTGATAGGTATTTAAATTTTTTTCCAGCTTTGGCTATTGGTGCTGTTCCTTTTGCCATGAACAATTTTTTTACGTGACTTGGCAGTCTTTTTGGGATGTCTAAAGATTTTCAGGAAAGACGTGGATCCCTATAGGTGACATATCAGCCTGCTGGCAAATCATCTTGCTTTCAGTAGTTACCTATCATGGGACTCTCAGAAATGGTGAATGGATCCCCACAGGCCTGTACCCCATGGATTGGAAACCAAAGCTGTCTGAACATTGCTTTTTAAAATACATTCTTTAAAAGCCCTCATTTTTAATACCTAAACTCAGTATTTTTTCTACAGTGCATTACATTTATATGACAAGTTTTAGGCAGAGGACTTCCAAAGAACATTTCAGTTTAAATGAATACCCCATGCTGCCTGTGCTCAGTAATTGCTCTCCCTGGGATGTGAGAAGGCAGCATTTGATCATGCACAGCACTGAACAGGTATGCAGTGGTGGAAAGGAAAGGTTCCCATAGCCACTTGGAAGACAACAAGCTTTAGGAGGTAAGACCTGAATAAATGTAGATGTGCTGAAATCCAGTGCARGACATCTCAAACAGTATCTTTAAGAAGATTGAGGGGCACCATAAAGATGGGCCTCAATACTAAATCGTCTCACTTGCTCTGGATGTGTTTATCAGGATCCCTGGCTCAGCAGCATACCCTGGGGAAGGCTCTAATTTTTAAGGCAGCTGTCCTGCTTTCTGAGTGACTTCAGCATTCCTCTAAGGTCATCCATCCAAATATTGGCCATCCTGACATTCAGGAGGTACAGAAAAGTACACCATGAGATGGCTCCAGACTCCATCCAAGACAGATGAAAAGCAAAGTCAGACTGGGCAAAAATCCATCTGCAAAGTGTGGACAATACCAGGGACAGAGGGAACATTTACAAGAACATAACCATTTTCAGATGCCAGATCTGACTTGCTTGGCTCAGTGACTTCATTAAATGATATTCAAAGGCTCAGTCTAGAAGCTCTGATGGGAGCTCAATACAAAGAACCTATTTAGTACTAAGATTGATTTAAGCTGAGCTGGCATTAAACACCTCCTCTTCTGACCCCCACCGAAAGAAGGACTAGACAAAGTGTTTCCACGCTGTGAACCAAACTGTTGTAAAAAATGAAGTCATGCAAATTTGCGCTGGCACTGAGGCTATGCTGTCCCTGGCTAGTCTCAGGATTTGCAGGAGGCGGAGAGAAATGCCTTGTCCTCACCCTCCACCCTTCAGTGCAGCTCTCAGAGCCAAGGGCTGGTAGCTGGAGTTTCCTACGCACTTATATAAAGGAAATGTATCACTGAAAAATTAAAGGATCTGAGAGAAAGTTAATTTAATACAGCTTATTCAGAAACTGCCCTTTATTAATTATCTTGAACACAATAATTACTTCTCATTCTATCCATACTGTTTAACCTGATGTGAAAGATCTCTGTTCAGCCCACAGTTTTTTAGCGATTCACTTTGATTGTAGTTACAATAAAAATAATGGGAAAAATCCAACCAGTAACAACTCACACATTATGAATTTTAAAAACATGTTCATAAGCTGGAAGAGTAATTATCTGTAAAAGAGGAGGTTTTTTGGTTTCTTTCATGAATGTTCTTCTAGTTTTAACTAGAAGGTGAGAATGGAAATAGGATTTTAAAGATTGTGTATATTTTATCCTTGTACTTTAATTACTTGAAAATGTAATATTAATAACCTGGTTTTGTTTTCATTGCAGTTTACAGACATTTCATTAAATAAGAAACCCAGATGCCTGTATGTATATCTCTTTTTCTCTCACTTAAATACACTAAGTTGACACGCTCGCATTTCTGTTTTTGCATTTCACATTATAGGTTGGGTGTGGTCAGGTTCTATACCTGCATATAGTCTATTCTTATGTCATGTAATTGAGGAAAAATAGATTCCTACTAAAACAAAACTAAAATCAGATATTCTCAAAATAAAGAAGGCTAATTTTCTGTTAAACAAATTACTCCTTACTGCTGACTATAATAGCCTATTGCAAAGCTACAGGAGTTGAATCTCTTTGGCAAACACAGTCCAAGTTTCAGATGAAAATATCTTTAACATTCTATAGGTAGGAGAGAGACAGTTATCATTTCCTAACTGACAGTAACAATCATACAACCAAACAAGTGCCCTGACAAAGTATGGGCACTAACAATCTCAGGTTACTCAAGCAGCTGTCCTGGGAGCAGCAGAACTAATTGAGGCTGGTCTCCCCTGTCTTTGTGACTTGGTCATGAGTCCCAGCAGGTGGTTTGGAGCATCATATGCTGTTTGGCCAAATGACACTCAGGCAGGGCACCCTTCTTCAGGGCAGCCTTTCCTAGTGGAGACACGAGTTCGGGTCTTTTTCCCATTGCACCACCACAGGCTGAGACTTCTTTCTCCATAAGACAACAGATTAGGAATATGTGTGAGCAGAAGTTCAGACTGTCACAGTATTGAACTTGTATTGCAGAGCTGCTGCTTTCAATGAAAAAGCATTTCCCACATCTGGAACTGGCAGCTTTGCATTTCCTGTGCAATGACCTGCGTCCTCCTCCATCTTGCGTACTTTTGTACCCTTACTCTGAATTAGGGACAGACATGCATCTTCTCTACTATAAACTCGTTCAATTTAAATACAGTTTAGCCTCTTTAGGTAGCCTCTCAGATCAAATTGATCTTGACCTTCTGGTTTTAATGGCATCATTTAATACCAGAGGACCGCCTAACATCACCTCCAATAATGCCTGCATGTGCTTTGAGAATAAATGATGTAACTTTTTCACCATAAGAACATCTGAGAGAAACAGAACACCGCATCTTTTAACAACAACTAAATAATGGTCTGTAACAAACTACCCAAGAACCGATCATAAACCAGAGTGGCCAACACTCGTGCAGGTACACAAGTCATTCCTAAACCCCAGCAGGTGGTCAGAGCCCAAGCCTGCACCAGGCCAAGATGACACAGTGCCTGCAAGCTCCACCTTGGACCTGCACAGCATTTCACCCCCCAAAACTTCCCCCTGATGAAGTCTGGTTGGCAAAGCTGCCAACCGGGTAATAATATTATGTAGATAAGGCTCAGTTCCTACAATGTCAGATGCCCCTCACTGCCTCCCACCAACAAATACAGAGGCTTTCACGACACCTTTCTCATCTTCTTAAAGAGCAGGAGAGGGTTTGCTCTGTACACACTTGAGTAACCACAGCTTTTTCCAAAACTGGCTTTGAGAAGTGTGCAATATCGTTTAACTCCCCAAAGAAGTAATACTACAGATACATGGTTTTCAGAAGTAACAAGCTATGGAAAATAGCCCTGTGGTATCCCTTAAGAGATCGACTTGTACATCAGCACATCTGTTCTTCACTTCAGTCACAGGAGCTGGGCAGACATGAGCTGATACCTTACATTCATAGTTCTGCTGTTACACTACATGTATCTGCTGTAAAACATTTCAAGATTATGTTAAAAGGGACTGTAGTGATCCTACTTAGCTAAACTGTGGAACTGCAGTTTCAATGTAAAATTTCAGAGCAGAGTGCGTGGTTCAGCCTTTGCAGCACTGGACACTTTTGCTGTCAGTCCACCTGAGCTCACCAATTTCTGCAAAACTTGCTGGGCTTGAACCATCACAGAGAGAACAAAGAATTCAGCTAACTTTGACCTTTAAGCTTTCATACCCTTCTTCCAACCAGTTTTTGTATTCCCCTTTCTTCTTCTCCTGTTTTAAATCRAAGCCTAAAAGGAAAGCTAAAGCTTTCCCAGATGGGTGGTCAGCACAAAGGCAGAGCATGGAGTTTCCTGAGCTGTTGGCCATTAGTAGCAGCAGCTCCCTGGGGCCTGGGTACAATCCAGGGCAGCACTGAGATTCCACAAAGAAGTCCCTACAGTTCCTGCACCCACTTTCTACTCTTACTGGTGCTGTGTGGTCTTCTAGCGATCATGCAATGTTCGTTCTTTGCAGAAGGTTGCTGTGAACATGTGCATCTTTCAAATCCCTGCAGATCACCAAGTACAGATCTCAGTAAGGTCTCAGCACTCCAAAAGCAGCAGAATGCTGATCAGAATAAAAGTGTAGATGAGCATGCATGAAGAGTGCACCAGTAACACACATAGGGATTATTTTAGCAAAGAATGCTTTTGAGAACAGAGAAATGTAATTCATTGCAACTCTGATTTTAACATGCAGCCTTGTTCTGTAAAACAAGACTATTTTTGTCTTCAAAAATGTATGGGTTTGGGATATTTTGGGGACCTATCACTTTGCAAGACTGAATAATAGTTATTAATAGTCACTATTACTAATTTCAGGAGCCGAGGAAGTCAACACGCTTCATATAACATCCCTGACGCAAAGCCTCATTCCTTTCAAAAAGGAAGAATCTTGTTGAAAAAAGCAAAGGATGAAAAAACCAGCTTGCAGCCAGTGAAATGCTTCTATGAACCTGTTGATTGCCCAAGAGAAATATGGAGAGCACAAAAAAAGGGTGAACCAGTGTGCTCTGCCAGGAAAGTGAGCGCAAAATCAAAGATGGGTAAAAAGGCCAAAGCGCTATAGGAACGGTGAGCAATATACAGAAACACAGGAACTTGGCTTCAACACAACAAATATTGAATGAAGTTAGTCATCCTACTTTTTCCTATCCATCTGGCCATGCCAAAACATATCAGATATATAGAAATATACACATTTGGAAGATTTATATTATTTAGTTATGCCATTCCCTCTTTGGGCACTATAAAAGAAGTGACATTTTATTCAGTTTACATGGAGGTTTTTCTATTTATTCATGTATTTATTTATTTATTTATTTAGTCATTTATAGAGCTTATTTTAAATGACTGCAGTTATCTTGTTGGGCAGTACTGTGGCTGTATGTTTAATTATTTTAGTGGCAGCATGTGGCCTGGTAATTTATTTTCCATCTGTGTTATTGCTGAAGTTCAGAGGAATCCATTTAATCGGCACCTAAATATTCAATCTTTCAGCTTAGGTAGGTGTAAGATCAGTGATTGTTACCTGCACAGACGTACTTAGATGCAAAAGGCCTGCTCAAAGTAGCTTGAAAGCTGTTTACAACGTTAGATTGCTATCCTGGATTTTCTGCTATAAGCACATTTTCATGTTTTATTAAATACATTAAACCACTTGATCCTGCCAGCAGCCACGTTGTCCGTTAGTACAAGTTTGGGGTCCTCTGGTATCCCTTAGCAAGGAGACCAGAAGCATGGACCAAATTGGGCCAGAGGAGAAATTTCAGTGCCAAGTGCCAATGGCAGGTTATCAGCTGTGGTGCAGCAAGTGACAGGCTGAAGCAACATGTTATTGCATGGCATGTTGAATGCCTGTGCTTGGTCTTAGGCATGAGAGGCCCACGTGGTCATGATCATAACCCAAATCCTTCATCTATTTATCTCTTAAGAAATCTTTACAGGGCTAGACATCACTGACTTTCAACTAAGAACCCAAGTGCAAGGCAGTTAGAGATGACTGCAGAACAGGAATGCCCGTGTTTACACTGGTTTGTGCCAATTAAAAGGATCCTTATTTATCAGAGTATTTATTTATCAAGATGATTTTTTGTGATTTTACAGTGTTTTGGTAACATGAATCCTCATGCCATGTTTACAGATATGAACATCCTGATAATGTTACTGATGAGATTGGTTTTCTCAAGAAAAAGAAAGGATAGGTGAGATAGATTTGTGTGATTTATTTTTAAATGCTCATAACAGATGTAAATTGTTTATGTGGAAGGTGATTTTTACAGTATGTGTACAAAGATTTGTGAAAAACGTTTTTCATTTTTTTATAACTATGTCTGTAAGCAGAACTGAGTATTAAAAGACAGTGTATCACTATGATTACTGCTGCAATAAGCACCTGAGTGGCAATATTTTTAAAGCAGAAGATGACCAATCAGTCAGCTAGGATCAGGTAACTACAGATGTCATACATTTGTCAGTGTACAGAGCTCCCAGAAAGTAGCAGAGTGAAGAAAGAGTATTATTCCTCACTTTTATTTTAAATAGTGTATATGGAACAATCAGATATATGTTTAAAGTTTCTCAACACTGTTTCAGTAGAAAGTCACAGTGTAAAACCAATTCAGGTATTTAGGTTGTAATGATATTTTAGTATTTATTTAACTATGTCACAAGGCCACACTTGGCCTTATGCTAGGCATTGTGTGTGGTGAAAAGGAGTTGTTCATTGTGTTGCATGGGCTTGGGTCAGATTGTGTGTTACAACAACTTTTATAGGCAAGCTAAAATAGAAGCATTCTTGAGGTTTTTTTCTATTGCTTCCCACATCCTTCTACAAACCTGAAAAAATGACCTTTTTTTGAAGATAATAAAGGTGAACTTTAGAAAGATAATAAAGTAAAATATATTAATCCATTTCTTTATCCACTTGACACTGAAAGAATATTTTTATTTTTAAATGCCTATCTACTCAGTCACCAAAGTTAAGTGCAACTACTAGTTCACAAATGAGATGTTTATTTTATTATTTATCATGCCAAAATCTTGACTGTAAGTTGTCCTTTTGGGGGAGGAAGAGGAAAAGAGTAAGAGAAGTTGCATGTTTTTAAACTTTTCAAGACCTAATTTACACTTACTTGCTAAACAAATGCCAGGTTAGTTAATTAGAAGCAATTGGATTGTACTGTAATTCCAGATAAAAGTTTTTAGAATATAAACATTCTAATAATAAAGATATATTTCTCAGTTACTGTGTCATTTAACTCTGTCAAATACATTGTTTCTTACAAAAGCCTACAAAACAGCAGAGAAAAAGATGAGCAGCAGCAACTTGGCCGCTGGTTTATCCCTCAGAAAAAGTTCGTCAGTGAAGTCGGGCTGGGACTTTTCACAGCAATACAAATTAACCTGCAGACAGCTGCTCCATTGTGCCCCCACAGCATCACACATGTCACCTGCTGCTCCCCTACTGTAATGGTGCTTGAAAATCATTCTTGAGGTGACCCACATGGTCAGATAACCTGCCCAAAGCTGAGGCAGGGGAAGTGGAGGGAAGGGTCAGGCACAGGAAATTAAGGGCAGAAGGGCTCCCAGGGAATGTCAGTGATGGTGTCTCCCTCACACACTGCCAGCTGCCAAGCCRTCATTTCGTCAGGTATCTCCCTGGTTAGACTTGGAAAAAGAGGCTTTCCCGTGGGGGAACTAGGCTCATGTCTCATTAACAGAATGAGAGACAGAATATTTGAGAATAGGTACCTGCACCGGGCTGAGTGTAGCTGGCTTTAGCTTGTGGGGACTTCTGAAGTCAGAAAATGTCAATTTTAAAATATTTTTTAAATCTGAAAGCATTCTGACGAAGTTGACCACTTACCTTTGAAAATGAATTGGAAGCACAGTTGCCAGTTTTGCCCTTTGAGACACTTTGAAGGCAGTTTGGTGGGTTGTATGCTCACATCAAAGTGGATTTCATTAGGACCTGGATGCCTCATTCCCATATAAATTTTTAAAATCCCACCTCATTTATAACTAAAAATATCTCAGAGCAGTATGTGTACTGGCTGGGTCCTTACAGGTGAGCTTTCTGCTTAAAACAAAATGTTCTGACAGACATGTGACATTATTGGCTAGGAAAACAAGAGACTCATTGAAACCCAGACCTTTAATTAGAGCTGGGCATAGAAAAAACAATCACTTTGTGATGCTCCTGGCAGTTGAAGAGAGAGCATGTTTTTAGAGCACTTAATGACATCTGATCCCTCCCCCCAGCTCTGACTCAGTAGTAAAAACAGCCTCCCCCTACCCAGAGGAGATCTGAACACATTTGTTTTGTTTCAAGGAGAGTTACTGCAAATATTCAATGGGATATTTATATTCAAAATAATGGCCACCAAGTAGAGCAGTTACTAGGTCAAACAAATTGTCACTTCTATCATCCCTAATAATCCTTCCAATGCCACTGGCTCTTTCAGTCTACTTGAGCAAAATCCAGCTCTTCTCTCTTTATTTTGCGTCATCGGATAGTTGCCTCTATTTGTTCTTACCTCAAACTAATGCTGATTGTTTCCATACATCCTGTCTGAAGTGACTGGAGTGGACTATTATAGTGCTCTCTGCAGTGAGCATGAGCATTATTTTTTTTGTTGTTTTTTAGAAAAMATAATCCCAGAAGTGATTTTATTACATGAAGCTCAAAAATAGATCCTGCTGCAACACAAACAAAATGTCCTTTCCCATTTTGTTGCTAATGCCAGCCTCTATCTAGCCACGCTTTTTTTATTCTGGTCTCTTGAATTTTCATTTGTACACCTCTCCAAGGAGAGGGAGAAACCAGAAGCATAAGTTAAATGCAGTCATTGGTCTGACAAGCCTTTCCCCTCTCCCTGTCTCTGTCCTAGCATCTTGCACTGCAAGCAGGTAAAAGTTGGTCTGAATTTTTCATAAAATCGTCGAAAAAATATATACAACAGATTTCAAGTTCATTATAATTTTACGAAAGAGGAAAAGGCTCTTCTGAGCTGAGAGGGAGAGGGAATGAGGAGGAGAGATACTCCACTTCCCAGAGAAGTCACTTTCAAAGATAAATGTGACAGGTCAGAGGAATTTAGTGTGTGCTGGTGTGAGATGAAGGAAAGCCAGAGTCACACATAAGGCAGCAGTAAAAGGATCGGGGGGGGACTCATTACTGCCTGCTGTTTCTTAGGGGCTTTGACCTACAAAACATCAGCATAGATACAGCCTGACACATTCAGTACTTAAATCACACTTTGGACACATTTTTTTCCAGCGTAATTACTAATTTCAAAGTAACAGACTTTAGCACTAGGGTTTCTAAGACATTCCCCAACCTCTGTCCACAGTATTTGTTCAAGCCACAATCTGTTTGCCTTACAGAGGGAACCTGTGCTCAGGGAGGCTAGTCAGCAGTGGGGGACTTCTGTATGCTCCCAGTCCTTGCTCTCTCCTGTCTCTGCTCAGTGACTGGCAGCAGCTGGCCAGGCGCTGGCAGTTCTGCCTGGACTCTCACCCCACTGACCATCAGCCAGTTCCCACAACAATGCTTTCCTTTACACAACTTTGCTGATTTTTCTGTCTGCTTCTCCAGCTCCCTCCTTCTTTCTACCAACTCAGTGCCTTCAATATGAGAGAAGGCTCATGCAGCAAGCGTCTTTCTTGAACCTCAGCCTGCTAATAAGTCACTGCATGGCACCAGAGACACTTGCAAAATGCTTTCTTTAGCAGTCCGCGGGCAGCTGCTGCATTAAGGTGGCACATTCCCACTTGTCCTGCCAGCTTTACACTGTTGGGTGACAAGTCTGCCTGTCGCCATTCGACTGCCCGGGTGACAAGTCTGCCTGTCTCCATTCGTGCCTCCCATGCCTCTCTGCAAACAGACAGTGGACTAACCAAAGGTCAGAGGTGTGTGTTTCTGAGAGGACATCTGCAGCCCATCACCCCCCAGCTGGAGAATAAGGGTAACTTTGGCTGAGTGTCCTACACTTCAGAAGTATTTTCACAAAAATATTGCACACGTGGTACTTGCCCTTTGTTGAAGTAGCTCAGGCAGGTGTCTGCTCCTGAAGGGATTTCTGATCTGCCACCAGCTAGCACTGTTTGGGGTACTTTTGTAAGAGAGGGAAGGCTGAATAGTGGTCATATGAACAACACACATACATGCTCAGGTGTGCACACTAGGAGAYGGTCAAGAAAACAACCAAAAGAAGGTTGGTTTTGTTTTGATTTTACTCTACATTAAGATTGTATCACTATTAGAGAGAAACCTCAAAAGAAACTTTTCAAAATAAAACTACCAACAAGCTAGTGCAGAAATTTTATAAACACCTTTCACTGAAAATCATTTTTGGCATCCTAGAACGTATTCATCTATAGCAAGTTTCCAGAAATTAACTGACATGTTCCCCCCTACAGAAAATAGTAGGCTCAGAAGAAATTTTAAATGTTTTTTCTCATGGGGAAGAAAAAAAGCAGGCAGAAAAACTGGAGTATTTTATCATAAACCAGCATACCCCCAAATCCACAAGGTTTACACTATGAAACTCACCCACCAATGAGCCTGTAATTGTTTCTATGTCAGCCTGCCTTGCCTACCAACCCTTCTGAGATACAGGCTATAGAGCTGACCTCCTAAATATGGCATAGTTTCATTATCCCACCCTCTCAAGCCTTATGCAGGCACCTGTTAAAGAGGAGCACGTGAAAGTCACCAGTTTTGCATGCCACCAGGGTGTGCCATGGTATCCGTGCCAAGCTATGCTAGGGCCACCCCCGGGCAGAAGCCTTTTGTGGGGATTAGCCTGAGAAACCAAGGGATGGATCAGGCATCACCCAAAGCCTGGAAATGGCAGGCCAAGCAAATTGGATTTATAGGAGCTGAACCCATTTCTGTGACAAGAGCCATGACTCTTCTGCTCCTCGTGTGCCTGTGGCTGCCAGTATGGCTGTGCACTTCACAAGCCTGCCTAGGTTCCCCACCAGCCCTACAAAGATTTGGGGTAATGGAAGGCATAGGGGTAGGTTGAAAAACTCTCTTGCACACAGCAGCTTTTAAACAGGGTCTAAAAGGCTCAGAGGGACCATCTCAAAGGGCAGTTTGTAAGCACACACAAGCTCTTCCTACCCTTCCCTGGTCCCCCAGATGCAGAGGAGTATTTCAGTCATGCTGGGAGCCAACTAGTTCAGTGATGGGGCAGAGTGAGTCTGCTCTGCCAGCAAACAGCTTGCCAAMATACTTCCTAACAGCATTAAAGGTTTTAACCATTAGGAAATAATGAAATTAAAAGAATAATCACAACTAAATGAAGGAGCCATAACTCCATTGTCAGTTAATATAATTGCCACAGTGAGCACACTGAACTGTCAGTGACGAGTTTTATTGTAGTCTCATTCTAAAAAAAATGTTGCTGCCAGACACTACCCAGATTTCACCTGTAGACTCCTCTCCGAGGGAGCAGCTGAGGGCAATGAGCAGAAGACAAAAGCCTGAGTCCAAGTGAACCAGGAGCAACATTTGCCAGGGGACAGGCCTAAGTTTAAGATTCCAGATGTGTGGGTGAGGAGAATGAAAATGAAGACACAACCGAGGCAGTTGAAACAGATTATCATGACCTGTGCTAAAGAAGGGACCAGGACAGCACTATAATTTCTATTGCCATCTAGTCTTCTAGTAGGCTTCTGTAACTTCTTCGTTTTGCTAACCATTTTTTAATTATGAAATGGTGGTACATTTCCCACCTCAATTCCATATAATATTACCACCCTTGTTTCCTAGGGTACACCACTAAAGGACTTATAAGAACTGGATTATCTTTTCTTTTGGGGACGGGGCTTCTATTCCTTTGATATAGGTGAAAACCTACACCACAGATGCCCATCTCCTTGGATTTCAGGATTGCTGCTATATGACATGCAAGTCTGGATAGTGTCACAGGCCAGTTCACTTCCTGGGCAAAACCTAAAACACTTCCGTTTTATCTGTGTTCACACTCCAGGTGTCTAGGAGACAACATATATGACTCAGTTTAGATGTCAGTTTGCAGTGAGCAGAAGTGATATTCTGCACGGGAGGAAATTTTGTGTAGTTATAAAAGCTGGTCCAGGATAAGACCAGCAAACATGTACCCTCTTTGAAAATTCGGGTTTTAGGCTAAAAAAAGCCTTGCAAGAACCATGTAAACTGGCAGATTAATCTAGACGGAGCCTTTTTGCCACTAGGTGGTGATGGCTGACAATGAATGGGTGCAGGATGCTCTCAGCGCCTCTCCCGCCCCACCGGAGCGGTTCACACCCCCTCACCATTCCAGTCCCCCTCGGGGGCAGTGCATGTTCCACTGGAACACGCCCTGCTGTTACCAGAGACAGGCCACTCCATCTAACCTCAGCTTAAGGTACACATTAATTAGAGAACTTGACTAAATACATGAAAGTGTCATTTAATTCACCGGCAATGGTAAATGAAAAGGAGACCAAGAAATGACATGCTACAGTTGGTTACTTGCAACAGGATGCTGGCAACAAAGGTAGTATCAGTAGTTGAGCCAATCTCAAAATCACACTAACTGAACATAAATGATCAACATTTGTTTTTCTGACAGAGCCAAATCTGCACAACATCCACCCCAGTCCGCTGGCAAAAAGCAGTGTTTTCTGGAACAGTGGCCAAAGGCAGAGGTGCCGGGCAGGTTGGAAAGGCACAAGGATAACAGCATACGGAGAGGACAGTCTTGCTGCCAGAGGAGGCCAAGCACACCTTGCTGGTGCCGTCTCGGTGGCACTGGACAGCAGCTGTCTGTCCGTAAGCCCCTTGGGCTGCAGGACACCCATGCAGCCACTCCGGTGCAGGGCGAAACCCTACACCCTGCCACAGCTGCTCCACCGTCCCTTCCACAGCCCATCCCCTTCCCTGAGCTTAGCAGCTACTACCCTTCCTATTAAGCACGTGATACTCTGCTTCTTCATAACCCTAATTAAGGGGACTTACTCTTATCATAGAAATTAAGTCTACTTGAAACAAAATAGCAATTTTCTGTTAGAAAATGATGACTGTCTGAAAGACGTAAGAGGACTAATGCACTCGGCAATGGCTAATGACTGCATGCCAAACGGTCCTTTGCTTTTAGTGTGCACCCATCTGCTTCTTGATGCTCTGCCATGCCCATGTGTTAGAATCCACTGAAGACCACCCCAGCCAGTCAGGGTACCTCTAGAAAAGGCGTTCATGAGGACCCAGCCCTTCCACAGGGAGATGCTTTCATCCCACAGCCTGCCCCGGAGCAAGGGGCTTTGCTGCCAGGGCAGAAAGCCAYGGGAAAAGGAAGGGAGAGTGTATGGACCACACATGGGTGAGAACCATGGCCAGAGAAGCTCCCTGCAGTCCCATGACTGGTGGGCTCCTGCTCAGGCCCCAGGCAATGCTGGGGCAATGCCAAATGATCAAATCTATAGCAAAGCTCACCTAAGAGAGGTATGGACAATGAATTCAATGTACCCATTAGACCTCTCACTATTACACTGATCAGTTCAACACGTACAAGCCTGACAATCAGCTGTTTCCTGCCCTGAGGAAGGTCTTGGGGGGCTTTATGGTTGCAAATATATATTATAAAGTTCTTTTCTTTTTTCCCCAACAACATTAGATGACCTAAAAAAATGTTTTAATCCATCTGGCATAGCTCCTCTCTCACTCCAGAAGTGACTCCCACTCTTTCTTGGATTGTTTCAGGGGCAACCCTGCCTTTCTGCACCTCAACCACCAGTGTCCAAGGAGGGAGACCAGCCTGCCTGACTGAAGTCACCAGCTACCCATCAGCAGTGCCAGAGTGACACGTCAGTACAAAAGCAGTATTCGCCACTCTCAGAGCAATGCACAAGCAGAAATTTGTTTTTATGAAACATTAGTCATTTTAGATAACAACAAATTGCTACAAATCCCGTATTCACATAAATTACCAGCTTTGAATAGTTGACCCACTTTATATCTAATCTTGGCACAAAATCTTGACTGAAATTTGAGGCAGATTGCTTTCAGTTTGGTCAGCTTGGAAAGAAAGAAATGAAAAATATGTTAATACAGGGCTCAGAATGAGGGCTTCTTTTCACTTGAACTGTCTTGTTCTTCTTGCAGCAATATAGGGAATAAAATCTTCTGCAGGTATCCTGTTTAGATTATCTGCAGTTCGGTTTCCAATAGAAGTAAATTCTGCTGACGGACACAGCTCAAACCTGTCCTTTGAGTACTCCCACGAGCATGGCAAGTGCTGCCCCCCTTGCTGCCATACTCCAAACCCAGTATTTCAGGGCTTCATGAGGGGACAGTTCTACCCATCGTATGGGGCAGTGCACACATTTTGGAAGACTGCATTTAAGAAGAAAGGTTAACCACTCCATGCCTGGATATACCTACTTCGCTATTCATGATCTAGTGGGTGGCATCCTTGCCGATGGCAGGGGGGGTAGCACTAGATGATCTTCAGGATCTCTTACAACCCAAATCCTTCTATGATATATGCTTCTTGTACCTAAAACCCTAAAGTGTTTCTAATATGAATTAACCTACCAAATCTCTAGGACCACAAGTCCTTGCTGTTTAACAAGCAGCTACAGCTGTTGCAGGGTTGTATGGGCTGTCCTAAATCTTCAAGGAGCCACAGCAAATCTGACTATTGCTGGCTTCTCCTCGTAGAATTTGAAACTGGAGCCACAAGTTTTGGCTGTAACCTCTGTTTAAATATATGATTTCTTACTGAAAGTACATACTAGTGGCAAAGTAAAGCTGTATTCTAGGGATGTTACAAATGAATCAGAACAGTAGATCTATATTATAAATTAGCCAAAAATTCAGCTGAGCATCTGAACATAGTCTAAGCCAACACCAGCTTGCACTAGAAAATAAAACTCAGTCTTATGGAGACAAGACTCTAGTCCATCACCCAATCCTCTTCTAAAAGGACATCAAGGCCCATCGTTGTCTTCCCCTCTCACCTCCAGCTTCAAAGAAACATGCCATAGTTGTAAGCTGTGAGCAAACTTTTACCTTCACGCCTGTGTTGAGGATTCAATTCAAACCCCGATGCAAACTTTTAATCAGAACAGCACTCATGCAGTATGTAGAAAGCCTTTTATTTTTAATAGCACATAGAAAGAGGACTGCGAGCAAAGCCATTGATTCACTGTAACAGAACAGCATGCCTGTTTTACAAGTGTATAATTTCTGGTTGGTAAAGATTTGAGGTGATGGAATATAAGCAGACAACTCCCAGGTAACCAGAAGGGAGAACTACACACAAAAGACAGGTCTAATATTCAGAATACTTGCAGACATTAACAATGTAATCCTGTCACTAATCGTAGCTTGTAATGAACTGTGGCGATGGGGTTCTTGGAAATTGGATGGACTCACATAGCTTGTTATTTTAAATAAATACCATAATCGGTATGAAATCCCAGCAACTAAAATATGAAAAACAGTATGAACTACCAGTCTTTTATGGGACAGAAAGAATTATCCATAGCTGTCCAAAGGCTAGTTTGGCTTTCATCTACTTATATTTGAATTTTACATCATCTTGCCTCCAACTCTTTGTAAAACGTAGAGGTTTTGTTAGTAGTGTTTAAGTTAACTGCAGGTATTCTAGGTTTAGATTGTGTGGGATGGAAGGAAATACTAGACTTTTGCTTAAAAGGAGAGAAAAAGTAGCTTTATATTGATACAAGGAGAACAAGGCAAGGAAGCGTATATAAGCAACTGCATGAAATTCGTAATATCAAATTCTAGAGGAGAGAACTATGGATACTTCTCTTCTTACAACAGACAGACCCAGTCCTGATCCGGCAAGGAAAATACTTGATTTCACCTGCAAACCCCTGAGGAGGCTCTGCAGGAGCTACCCCTGCACACAGGCAAGCCAATATCCTACAGCCAGATGCTGCGTAAAGAGCCAGAGTATTCAAGAGGTACATGAAGACTCCTGTGTTATGGCAGTGTCCCTACTGCTTCTCCTGACTTCACACCCGAAGCCATGCAGGAGGGGCAGGGAGTGTCAGGAAGCCCAGCTCCTGCCACTCGCCCCCTCTGACAGGTCATCACCATTCTCTGTTTCTCTTCCTCCACTTACAAAATTAGAATAACAATTTCTCCTTTGAACACTTTCAGCCCTTTTGATGGCAGTTGCTACAATTACAACATTATTATTGCAGGATATTAGATGAGCTTCGCTGCTCTGGGGTGGAGTGTCCAGGTGAGCAATTTGTCCATTTTACAGACAAACTGAGATATTGAGATGCTATCACAGTAAGTTGCCATAAGAATGGAAAAAAATAGGTTATTCACTTCCAGTTTCCTCTCTTAGAAGCTACCAAATGCTCATGGGAGTACAGAGGGCCCATCATCCTAAGAGCTGCCTTAAATTTGAAGTGTGCTCACTCATCTTAAAGAAACTTACGATACTTCTCTGTTAAACACTGTATGCATTTTCAACTTGTAAAACAGACATCAACTCCAGTGCTTTGCAGAGACCTGCCAACAGCTGGCAGCGAGCTGGCTGCTGCCTCTGCCAAAGAGGATTAATGCCGAATAATGCTGACTGGAGGTAGAAGACCTAATTCTATTTCTAGACGTACAAGTATAAAACCAGAGCGAGTAATGCTGTCTACAAAAGAAGGGTGCAATGGCGTAAAAGGATTGCAGTTGGAAACTATCAGGCTCAGAGGAATTGATAGCATATTTTTTTCAAGGACATACGAGTTCAGAAACTAACAGAAATGTTAAATTTGCTATAAAGATTTCCAGTGGAAAAGTAACACTACTTCCAATAATCCTAGCTCATGTGAACAATGTAAGTAGGGCACATTGAAATTTGTTTAATGGTTACCCAAAAAAGTTATTTACAATCTGTAAGGTAATATGCCCTTAAGTGTTAAGGGTAGCATGTGATTTCATGAGCAGCAAAACAGGCAAAATATACTGCCAGTCAAAATCCTTTTTTTTTGCCAACAGAAGTTATCCTAACCCCGTATACTAGGATAGTTGCAGTGGGATAAGGCTTCTAAGGGGTTTATTGGGATTTTGCTGGGTTTTTTTGTTTTCACAGAATAGGAGACATTTCCCAGTCTATTGTGTATCACTCGTCTTTAGGCAACCAAAACCCAGCCACACAAACCCTTCCAAAGCATGAGGAGGGCAGGCAGTACTCAGACAGGTGCAGCAYCCCCAGGGGTCTGAACAGGTCACCCGGGCTCCCCTGGCATGTTCAGGCCACAGAGCATCATCCTGCCCCATCTCAGTGTCTCCATTACACAGAGCAGCTGCACTGGGAGCAGAGATGGGGCTGGGATGACAAGTTTGGAGGCAGCAGCTGATGGGGTCAGCATCTACAATCATCTGCATCACATTCTCCCTTAGCTTTTTTCTGGAGCTTTTCAAGGGAAATGCTGCTTTCTGAATTTACTGAGACTTAATTGCCTTTCCTTGAAGTTCTCCAAAGTGAGAACTTGTCTTCAGCATGTCCAGGCCAGCTGGGAGAAGTCATACCCCTGGCCAAGTTCTTCTCTGACCTTCATCCTTCCCTAGGGCAGGACAAGACACCCATAGTGACACTGACTCTGTGAATCAGGTGAGACTGCACACATGGCCACCAGGTTACAAATTCAGGCTGTTTGCCAGACAGACAGCTGGGGAGGAGCTGCTGTATGGGCTGAGACTGCAGAGACTGGGACTGCAGTTTTGCCCTCGCTGTGCTTTCTGCCAAGGAGGTAGCCATCCTCTGTCAGCCCAGATTTTGGGACAAAGCTGAACCAGCTGAGTGTCAGTCTGGATCTGAAGAGACAGACTGATGTGCTTGTAGACCAGCAAATGATTTGGTGGTACTTCACAGTGACCCTTCCCTACCTGTAAACTAAACCTAAATACTTTATTTCTTCAGTTTCTTCTCACTTAACAGTGGTGGGCTCAAGGACATGACAGATTCTGTGGCAGAGCAGGGCAGAGTACCTAATGCCAAAACTCATCCAAACCTCACACTGCAGCCTTACAGACCTGCTGTGAATGTGCTGATCCTAACACCCTGAGCGACTACCATGAGGACAGAGTGTGGGATGTTAAACCCTGTCTTCCCTTCCCCACCCCCCAAATACTCTCAGTATCAGGAAATTAATAAAAATAAGTAAAATAAAGGAATACACAAAGGACTACAAATATCTCCTTTGTTGTATCTGATTTGGACCTGGAGTGTTTCCCAGCTTCAGTCTAGCCACTCGATAATCTGAAGTGGGGAATGCTACATAAATTACTCATTATTCCCACCAGATGAGCTGTCAAAGGCTGCGGAAACCAGTTCATGTTCACCTCACCTCTCTCTGCTTGCTCTTTGCTGTTACTTTCCACTCTATTAAGCTCTGTTGCTAAACAGTTTTGTCTCAAGACGCTAAAAGAGACAAAGAAAGAAGGAAAGAAATAAAGAAATCCTCCACAAGCATCCTGTAACCGTACTTTCGAACAAAAATCCAGAAGAACACAATGAAAGCCAAAGCAATTGTTCTTTGCCCGTGAGCTCATCATTACACTCCACAGCTGTCAAACAGCCTTCACAGCCTCTGCCTGCCTGAGGTTACCACCAGTACAGACACAGGCATCCAGCTCAAAGACTCCAGGAAAAATACAGAGTAAACTCCCCTCTTGTCACAGGTGATCCCTGAGAAAAGTAAAGACAGCTCTGGGGCAAAGTCTGTGCTTTTCTTGATTTGCAGCTACTTGTATTTATTTTCAATGTAAATCACAAATGTCAGAGTATTGCATAAATACACAGTCCTACTGCTTTCTTACAGCTTCTGCTCRTCACATCTAGGAGCTCCAGCCTCCAGGCCACTCAGCCCAGAACTTGGCACCACAACTAAAGTAACACCTCATTTTGATTTTTCTAAATTAATCATCATTATTAGACGTTTCCAACCAGTTGCCAGAACCTGTATTTCTGCCTGACCCTCATCTCTAAGGTTTCCTATTTGTTGTTGCTTCTATGTTGTACACAGCACAAGTGGCAGAGCACTATTGCTCTTGAAAAGGATGTTTTTACATATGGCTCTACCCCAAACACCTGGAAATACTTGTAGCCCTGGAAGGGCAAGCCCAGATACTGGGTGGCCCTGGAAAGCCAAATGTCATTTCAAGTTAACAAATGCTTCCTGTCATTGCTTTTGGGCCAGACCAAAGCCCTGGAGTGAGCCATCTCTAGGGTTAGGAGAGACAAAATTCAAACCCAGGATGAAATCTGGAATCTGAAGTCCCTCTTGCAATATCCTGATGTTGCCGGCACACGGCTGGCTGGCACACCTTCGCACAAGCTGCTGCTCGTTTGCTGTGCTGAACAACACCAGGCAACACTTTCAATTTCTCTGCAATTGCACCACAGTGCATTACTGTCTAATGCCATATATCCCAGGCCCTGCAGCGAAGGGCATTTGGCATAGTCAGGAACCACAGCAGCCCACTCCAGCTGGTAGTCAGCTGGAATCCCAGAACTCTGTGAGAAGCTAGGAAGCTAGGGTTTCAAGCCAGTACTAAATCCCTCAGGGCAGCAGCAGTAACACCCAACCCAGGAGAGCCCTGCATCTCCCCGTCTCACCAGCACAATCCTTATAAAACCACCAAGTGATGGTTGAGCTGCACTACTCCCCTTTTCTCAGTATAGATGTGGCAGCCAAGTGTGGACACCAGTTTGCTTTGACTCCACTGTGATCCGGTTGGATATATGACAGCTCCAGACTACGCAGGATCAAAGAAAAAGAGAGTTGGAAAGGCCCCACGTAGATCATTTACTCCAGTCCCTCATCCCCAAGGCAGGATCAATTTTCCCCTCATCATTCTTGCCAGACTGAAAAATAGAGAAGAATAGAGAAACCAAACTTCAGGGAATGGGGGTTCAGCTAAGCATAACTACAAAAGCGTAGTCTGAACAGGAATAAGGCTGAATGCACTTATCCTAGAAAACCATGTCACAAAAACAGTGTCAGGAACTTGACTTTATTCTTTTCTAAAATAAACAAACAAATCTGGATGCTTTAAAATTCAGGGTATGGGTTGAGAATTATTTCATAATCCTTAGTCACCTACACAGTCAACCAATGCAGAAACACATCATATCACGTCCTAATAAACAGTATGCAAATACTTTTGCAATCTAATGCTAATGATATAAATATTATTAATGTCATTTGGCACACTATCGTAAAAATTACATTTAACTATGTATTAACTGGAGTTGTAGCAAATGATGTATTTAGCTAATTGTATGCAATTAAATTAGAATTAAAAACGGGATGTTTCATAATCTTCTTTGCTTTTCACTAAAAATCTAAGCAGGGAATTCAATAAATGAAAGCTGCTCAAAAATCACGTGAAACATCAAGCACTGGATGATTAATATAGCACAAGGCATCATATGTTGTTCATCTAAGTTTATTAAAAACCACACCAAGTCTAAATCTTTGCACACTTCATACTGAGCTAAACTTAACTCCTTTTTTTTCCCCCAATTCTTTATCCCATTATATCCCCCAGGCTTACATCTGTTGCATCATTATATCCAGAAATGAAAATAAAATAAAATAAAATAAAATTTAAAAAAAAAAAAAAATCACGCCTGTGATGAAATGCCTGTATCTGGACTGTGGAGGTAATGCAGATCCAGTACAGTACTTCATCTTGAATAACTTCTCCCTATAGCATGCACATGTGCTCCCTGTACTTGTGTCAGTAACTGGTAACACATATGGCAGAAATACAAGTGTTACAAACTGCAGCATGGTTTGTTTTTGGAGTTTGCTCTTTGCTGCCCCATTAACTGCTTACACGGTTTGTGTAAATATTAAACGCCTGGATGTGCTCATGCTTTCAGAGAGAAAGACTGGGAACTCACCCTGTGGCTGATCCTTTTTTGCACTTAGTTATTTCAAGGATTTCTCTGCAGGCATTGCTCCAACTTTGTACAGGCAACAGTCCTTGCAGTACTTGTAACTCAGTAACAAGGACTTGTGCATACAAATTTGGCCACTAGTGATATAAATGAACAATCTATTTGCACACATAAACAAAAGACAAGACCAGTTGCTCATGCAGCACCATTGTCGCAATTTTCTCTGTTGTTCTGGACAACACACAGACTCCTCTAAACACAGAGATGTACACCTGACCCTACTTGTGGAGGTTGACCTTTGCATTCCCCTTCTCTCTCTCTCTCTCACACACAGGCAATCCTGCCCTGGCTCCTGCTGCAGTCACAACTGGTATCATGCCCACTACAAAGGAAGCTGGATCCACTCTACCCACCACGCATGTCAAATTGCAAAGTTTCAGCACAAAGCTTTGGTGACACCATGTTCCTAATGACTCCAGCTGACTCTAGCTGCTGTTTCTACTATTGCACGTAGGCATCCATATCAGTGGAAAGCTCTGAACAAATTTTAACTTTTGTATGGACATCGCTCTTTCCATCTACAGGGATGGAACGATCTGCAGAGATCCACAGTCTGCTACTGTGTGGCAACCTTCCGCCGGCACCCAGGGATTTCTCCTCAGACCTAAGGAGCAGCAGAGACAAGTGAGCTGCTTTGTCTGTTCATAAATSCTTATTTCCAGCCCAAACTCACTGATGACTTTTTCCATGTCTGTTCTTGCTACCTGCCAGAGGAATTGGGTGTTATGGGAAGGTGAGAGAGAGAGGCATTTGCACAGCAGGAAGTGGAGGGGAGTCCACTTGCTATCCCTGCTTCTGTCCACGTCTGCCGAGGCAGGGGGCTCAGCCTCTGTGCACAGGAACCAACAGTGCCAGGAAATGAATTAGCATGGGGACCAGCATTCTATGAGGTTTTGTCCCACACTGCAAGGAAACCTTGAGGATCCCTCATTGTAACTCACCGTTATTTACTCTGACACCAGGGACCTGCATATGCTTTTAGATGCTCATAGCCAGACTGTTTTAATTCCTAGCCTAGAGGGCATACCAGATAGTGAAAGTTATAAAATCAGATTTCCTATCTAAACAGAGAAACTGCTTTCATATACCACTGCAGTTATCACCCAGGACCTGCTGCAGCCATGGGGAAGCTTGCATTTGCCCTGCTGGTGCTGGCTGGGGTCCCAGCTCTCAGCACTTCCTGTCATCCCCCACCTCACTGGTGTGTTCTTCAACATCCTTCCACCCAACAGTGGCAACTCAATGAAGCACTACCATAATTTAAATAGTTATTTGCATTTCATTAACAATGACAACATTTATTTTAATACAGTTAAATCAGAGTAGCATTTAATTTAATTTTAACAAGATAGTTATTAAGCTAACCAAATATCAATTGATTGCTGAAGAAACCACATTGTGAAACAAATAAGTTGAGAAATAAATCTTGTTGCCAGGCCATTAATGTAAAATCACATAAATAATAAACGTCTAATTAGGTTCTCTCTAATGAAGAGCTCCAACTGTTCACTGACATTCTCTGGGAGGGCCGAGGCCTTCCCAGGTTGGCTGTTAGGGGAGAGAGGCCTGGTCCAAGCACTCGGAGAGCTGTACAGATAGACCCAGGTTGGGCAGCTGGGTTTAAAGAGAAGCTCAGCCTCCCCGTGTACTGCCTAGTCGGGAGAGCCTTGCTCTGCACCCCTCCAGGCGCTGGCTGCTCAGAGACCTGAAGCACTTCCCTCAGCCGTGGGTGGGAATCCAAAAGTCAGGAAGCAGGAATACACCACCGGGGGCTGCTCCTGTCAACACCATGGGGCTGTAGGGTGTGGGGGTCGTTCCCCCAACAAGTGCCGCATCTTAACACTGTCCTCAGCATGAACGGTTTACCACATTTCCCTGCAAATTAGCCTGCATCTGGAATACCAAAACGGGTCAGTTACAGCAGACACAAACATTTCCTTTTCTAGTATTGCTGAGGACTTGTAATTTTCATCCATCTGTATGTGTGGATATCACTTTCAAGGGAGTTGTTTGTTTGCTTATTTAAACACAGATCTCTTAGGGAGATCTTTTTCTGACCATCTGCTCTGTCCAGCTGTACAAAACAGACCAAAAAACCTCACTCAGGCAATTGTGAATCAAGTCTGCAAGTTCTGCTTAAAGCTGAGTACCTGCAAGCTGCATTTAAAGCCTTCAAGTGATGGAAGATCCACTGAATCTCTATGCAAATTGCTCTGATGGTCGACTCTGCCCACTGTGAAAAATGCACACCTTTATTGAGCCTGCATTTGTCTAGCTTTAACCTTTACTCACTGTCTCTTCCCATGCCTTCTTCTGCCAGCCACAGCAATTCCTCAGCCTCTGCCTCACAGAAGCTGAAGCAGAGTCTGCCACAGGAGAGGGCAGGGGCTCTTTGCTCTACCAGCATGATTTTTAGAGAGATACTAGAGCAATTTCAAAGAAAAAGGGTCAGAAAGACAGTTTACTAAAATGCAAATGAGTCTCCCAGTACAAATTTCTTTTTTTAAAAATACCAATAACCCACAGCTCACATACCCCTTACCCTTAAAAAAATTATGTGAAAATAAGACTGACTACACCGAGCCCATGCCCTCAGATAACCCACACAAACTGCAGAATTTCCCATACAGGCACATAACCCCCCTTGCAACTGGATCGCTGGGGGAGGAGGAGTTGTGTTCTGTTTGGTTTGGTTCATGGATAACCAATGGGCACATGAAGATCCAGTGCTGTGCATATTAAGATCCAGTGAGTGCCCAGTGAGAAGCTGCTGTCTCTGCTAGAGCTGTTGAAGCCTCCTAAGAGCTCTTCTGCCTGCATCACATTGGGAAAGTGGCACCAAAGGACCACCACCTCCCATGGATGAGCACTGGCAGCAGGGGATGAGGGGTAGGAGGGGACATGGGGAAGCTTGGAGCCACACACACACATCCCCTTACTTCCTCCAGCCCCTGGGGGAGCTTTTCTGGATGAACTGCAACCCAAAGTAAACCGTGCTGGATTAGTCATGCCCATTAGGTAACCTGGGCCTGCACAGCTGAGCTCTTGCAGTGAAAGTGGCTGCAGTTCACATAAAGGCACAAGGGCTCACAGAGCTCAGACCATTCTTCTGCTACAGCAAGACAACCTGCCCAGGGCATCAGACCCTGACATAGGCCAATTTTGCACAATTCTGCTGTACCGTGATGAGGCAGTGAAGACAGCAGAGTCTATGACAGTAGTGTCCTGTCTCCACATGACCCTTCCACGTGGGGTCCAGCACCAAATCCAACCCTCTCCACTGTCTCTCTCCATCTCACTTGTTTGCACACAGGGAGCAGGCCTTGAGCAGAGGCTACAACAACACAGCACACAGAGCCCTAATTACAATAAAAGCAGCGACGTGGATTTGTCAGTGTTATGTTACACAGATCAGAAGCTGTGATTTTTAAGAAGGAAGCAGGTGTTTTGGAATATGATCTATTTTCCCAGAAGGTTAAGATAAGTAGTTTTCAGTTAATTATTCTGTGTCAAACCAAGAAAATCACCTCAAAAGTGAAGTAGTCAGCTTGGAAGACACTCAAGATTTTACACCAAATTTTAGACTTGACATTGAACATAGAGCAGGATGGGTGGTGGCAGCAAGGGATCCAACCTGCCTCAACTGAATCCCTAACACCACGGCTATAGCTTGTAGCCAATGCAAGGTAAACCACACTTTTACTTGCATCTTTCCATTGCTGTTTTCCAAACAAGTAACTCAGATGCACCTGAGAAGAAAACTGAAAATTGACAAAAAAAAGTAATTGAGCAAAAACCAGAAAATGTGAGGGGGCCTTGGGCAATATAAGGTGTTGGAGACTGACCGAAATAGCCAAGGAATGCACACGGGTATAGAGATTACTGCAGGCTGGGGAGAAAAGGCTGTCAGCCACAGAGCCAAAGAACATACATTAATCCCCTCACAACCAGAAGATGCTCCTTCCATGAGGCTGTGGATGCCCATCATCCCTGAAATGACTGGCATGCAACAGGTTAAAGCAGTTACGCTGAAAGGGAGAGAGCCTGCAGTGCAAATGCTATTAGCACATCCGTCACTCACAAAAGAGTCAATTATTAACTCCCCCTAACTAGCTGCCACTCCCATCCCACCTCAGGCTTTGAAAGGACTGAGACCATGCTTGGAGGTTTAACAATGCAATCTCCTTCTCACATGACTAAGCAGGACTGTACCAACACCACCAATCCGCCAACTCTTTTGGTCATGGCAGAGGAAAACTCACTTCCTCTGTTTATCATCTTGCGATAAACCTCCAACGGAAATATTTTCTTCCTGTAAGTGACAGCATTTTGAGAAAACACCCACAAATCCCTCCTTAGCCTTTTGGGACAGCCCTGAGAGCCTCCTGCCAATGCCTGCCAGCCAGGAGGCATCTGCGGGGGCTCACACCATCCCTCGTGCTTGTGGTTATGTGGTGATGACCACAGAGCCACCACCAGCACACAAGAACCACTTTCTTTCTTGCAAGGAAACAACAAAAAAGAAGCTTGAGTTGATGGTAACAGGATTTTTGTGTAATCCCCTCCTATCTCATCTGCTCTCCCGCACTTGCATGTGCTCCTCTGCCACCTGAGCAGCCCTATTACCTATTTTTTACCCAGGAGCAATGTGCCAGGCAGGGTCTCACAGGTCCATTCTCCCTCTGTCTCTGATGCAGGCCGATCTCATCTCCCAGCCCAGAGGAGCACAGCAGCCACCACCAAGGGGAAAGGGAAGATCCTGCTCCAGGCACATCCCCTTGGTCTTTGCAGGCACCACACTACTCTGGTACACACCAGGAGGCAAGGCCAGGTTTTTAGGAGCAATCACTGCTCACTTAGCTGCATCAAATGCTAGTGATAACCACATTACCATCTAGTAAATGATGATTAACTCTGTAAGCTGATGGAACCACATCATGACTAATGAATTATCTTCTTTCCTGTAAAGCCCTTCCCCTATACAGAACTTACTAAAACCTGCTTGGCACAGCATTTCAGTTTCCAGGTATAATTTGAAAAAAAAAAATGGGGGAAAGTAAAGCAAAGCACAGCAAGCATGCAACAACATTGTTGTGAGCTCAGATGACGTTAAATGAATTAATTCGATTCATTCTCGAGTTTAATTGGCAAGATTTAATGGTTCACATTGAAAGCATGAATAACTATTTTGTTCTGTGAATGACCATAGTTTAGTGACTCTTGATGTCAGTGTATTTTGCCCAGGGTAAAACTTGCTGTAGGAATTATTCACTGCTGGGTGAATGAAATGAACGGGGGTCATGCTCATAGACAGGATGCCAACTGTGGTTATTTGACATGATGGGGCACACTCGATACTGACAAAGGACAATAGTTAATTTACAATGTGGTACTGGGGCTCAGTCATTCTCCTTAAGATCTTTATAGAAAGCATGGCACTTTTTGTCATGTACTCCACATTAAGATGGATTCCGTGTGCCAAAAAACACTGAAGCATAGCTCACTTTTAAAAATGTTCAGTAGTTTAAAGGCAAAAAAAAATAATCTACCTTCCTGTCTTGTTTGGCTGAAACATTGCTCCAAAGAAAATGTGTTTAAGAGCAACTTAAAAACAAATGAAGGAACACATCTATATATCACTTGAGCATCTTGTCATAGATGCAGTAGTTGATAACTGCTAGGAACTTGTCTCCCTGATAGGAAAGGATCTGGAAGCCTCTCACACAATGAGACTGGGAATAATAGAGCTTTTACCTAAGTTTTTATTTCCAAAGCTGAGAGTAAGAAGAGACTGGACAAAGTTTCTGCACTAAAGTATTTACAGTGAGCAATCGGAGTAGGACATTTTCCCAGCCTTCTTAAAAACCTGTTGCTTTAATACAAGACATTTGTAATCCGGAAAGATGGGATGCAATTCAGCTTGATCTAACAAATGGGCCACAAAAGTTTACTTACGCATACTAACGATACATTCATCTTCACTTTACACTTCTCAGCTGCATGCTTATTGCAAACATCTGTGTTGCTGAAACGACTGGCATTACAACTCATTTATATGTTTTAAAACTAGTGATGGACGAAAGCTGGGAGAGAGGAGAGGGGGGATGGGAGGTGCTTTTTCCTCTCAAATTTCAAAAATATTTATTTTTATCATTGAGCATTTTTCTGTGAATGGGCTGAATCAGTGCCCTGGTGTGTATGGAAATAACTTCATGGGTAACTTCCAAGCCACCAACACAGCACAAACCTTGTATGCATCAGTACTGCACTGATAATACACTTAGCATTTAGAAAAAAGGCTAAAGAAAAGATAACTAAAAGTCAGCTTTGATTTCCCCTCCATGTCACACACTCCCAACCATCCGGTTGCATGAGAGTCCACTGTTCTGTAGGCCAGTAGCTCCTGGCCATGCTTAGAGCACCAGTAAAGCAGCTCAATTCTTAATGCCATCTCCAATTCAAGTATTTTCTTGCCTTGTGCAAAAATGGTACACTTTCTCTCAAACTATGGTGTGCTGGAGGCTGTGTCTGCCTCTGAAATGAGCCTGCCTGGATTTGCCTTGTTTTCATCCCCCCTGATGCTGGATGATTTGGCATAAATGCTGCCTGAAACACAGTTCTCACATAGTTAACAGTAATGGGATATTTCTCCTTGGTTCCCAGATCTACCTATTTGCTTTTTGACCAGATGGCACTTCTGCTTTGTAGCTGCACATGAAGAATTAAATTTCTGCACTCATATTTGTTAGGCATTTGGCTTCCCTATGACATTCCGGGAGACCCTGGATACAGGTTAGTATACCAAAAAGGCTCTCAAGTAGTCTTAAGAGTCTTTCTGTCCTTGGACATCCAGGTATTATCATTATTTGACTGCCTTTATTTATGCCATGACATTGTGTACTCTTCATAGTCACGTGGAACATCTCAGTGACCCTCTAGCTAGGCTGATGGACAACTGGGTGTGAGCAGCTAAAGCCTTTGCCATAAACCACTTCATAGCTAAGCTCTTTAAACTGTTTCATGGCTGTCTTGGTTGATTGTTTTGGTGTATCTCAGTATTTACAGTAAAATTAGCAGGTCTATGTATTTATGTCAAGCTAGGAGAAGGCAAGAAGTCAGTTTTGAACATGGTATATGATACATCTCTCAGTGCTCACGTGCTACTCTGGCACAGCATTCACAGTAACATGCACTGAGAACACAGATCACAAGCTAAGCAGTATAAAATAACCTCCAAAGGCTTACAAAAGCTTCCCACTCAGACAATTCCCTGTCTCAAAAATCACTGGTCAAACTTTGCACGTGAACCCTTACGCAAGGTATTTAACTTCATCACCTCTTTGCTTAATTGTTGCTAAAAGTTTAGTATCCAGCTAAGGGCGATGTCTGCAAAAAGGAGCAACGACTTCAGCCTCAAGACACCGTGCTGCTCTCTGTGGAAGCACCTGCCAGCTGTCAGACCTGCTTCATACCTGCCTCCTGCTGACGGAGCCCCACTCTTCTTTGCTGTTTCTCTACTACCACTGTGTAAATCTCCAGGAAACTTGGATAAACTTGGCAAGTACATTTCAAATTCGACGAGCTGCACAACTGAGTTTGTGTTTTCACATGTGGGCACTCTGGAGATTGCTTTCGCACACTGTGGGTCAGCTCATAGAGAGGGGAGAGCCGAGTAGCTCACAGAAGTTACTGCAGCAATTTCTTCCCTGCACTTCTGCTCCGGAGGAACTGAGAGCCTTCTCACAGACTGGACCCATGGCCATCTCTGTTGCACACTTGCATTTGATATGACTGCATTCTACTCACATATACCATTACTAACTAAACCCACAAGAATACAGAAATAGATGCATTGTTAGGAAAGGTGAAAAGTGGGAGCTTATTTTGCAGATACCGATTTTGGCAGCCTCAAACATACTCCCTCAATACAGCACATCAACTGGCACGTGGGTCTCACTGGCTCAGATCTGAGTTACAGTGTTTCACTTGCCATTTCCTCACACACTCTCCTCCCAGGCACGGGGATGGAAAAAGGAGCAACCCATTTCCACGCCGGGATTACCATTTCCCACCTTCCTGGCTACAGTCCTGGCAGGCACGGGAGCAGCAGGGTGGGTGCCTGACTTTGTGGTGCACCACTACACGGGGAGAGGCACGGCAAGAAGCATCACGCAGGGCACGGCAAGGACTGCGGGGCAACTGCCACAGCCACGGCAGGGGCTCTCCTGCCTGTGCGGCCGGCGGCACACCAGGCACTCCCTCCAATGCTAGTTCATCTGCAGGGATGACGAGGGCGAGAGGGAATATGGGAGCAAAGAAAAACAGCTGAGTAAGAACAAAAAGTAAAGTAACCAAAACAAATGCAAAGTAAAACAACTAGCCCACTTCCCTGATTAATTTTGGTCGCTGGATTCACCAAAAAAAGGCTGGATGGTGCAGCAAAACACRGCAAGCAACTGTGCTTGGAGGAACATCTGAATAAATTCTGTCTCGCTATAACCTTCTTACAGAGATGCTCTGCAAACATGGCCCACTTCTAAAATAGCTGAACAAAGGCTGCGCATCGCAGCACTTACGCAATGGCACAACCAGAGGGTGTGCAGGGAGAATTCACTCCTCTTTAGCCCTTTCAAAAAGAAGAGCCTGTGCCGCTATGAAGCCTACAATAGAGAAGCTATTAACTCGAGGTACGCTTTCCAACCCCTGCTATGTTATTTTCAGGGTTGACTGCTGCAGACTGAAGAATACTTCCTAATTTTTTTCTCTTTTTGTAAGCTCTGAATGTTTATTCTGTGTAGACATCTGTCCAATTTCAGGTAATTTCATGTCTGGAATGTCTACATAAGTAGGTGTGTAGGACTACCACCAGGCAAAAATAAACATCGTTGCAGGAATCACTTCTTAATGCTGAGGACTTTTCATGGAGAAGATTTGTGCCTTGGTGTATGGGTGCTATTGACAGAGATTTACTGCAAGGAACAGATCTGCATTTTGTTAAGTTTCTTACAATTTCTACCAGAAGTATGATCTATCATGCACAGAAAATCCCTTTCATTGGGGAAAATGAGAGCTACAGAGCTCTTCACTGCTTTCTTTGTTGTCACTCTGGTTTCAGGTACATTACTGATGAATAATATCCTACAACAAATTACAAAGATTGTGGTAATAGAACATGTTAAATATTGGTGATGCAGTGAGCCTCTGGATTGCTAAACAGTAATTCAACAGCACCCTTTTGAAGCAGAAGCACGCTGAACTATGACATTCCTTGCTGCTTCCAACTCCTACTGAAGCTGATAACYATCTTCCTTCAAAGCACAGTTGAGTGAATTGTACAGAAAAAGGCTAAAATAGTGCACCTTGCTATCCATGCATACTCAAGTGCCAATTAGCTAAAGGCCATCTGGGAACAGAAAGTCACAGCTATTATCTTCTTTCACAGTCCATACTGTCATTGCTGGAATAGGATTTTTTGAAAACACACATGCAAAGTACGTCCTACAATTTAAACTCGTTATCTTTTCACCAAATTACATAGGAACACTGCCCTTCCCATGCCTGGCTTCATCAGGCCTGTGCAGATAGAGAATCAAACCAGAGTTAATTCTTTTTAGAAGTTTGCTGAATTGACAGACAGAGTGAGCTCTGAGCAGGTTAGTGCCTCCTTCACTCAAAGCACAATGCAAGGGGAGGTGACAGCACCACCCCTCTGGCAGAGCTACAGTGAATCATTCCTGGCAGCACTGCCTGGTGCCTCCTTCACTCCAGCTCACAGCTTATCAATTTTTCGAAAATCCAATCCAGCTACAATCACTGCAATAGTAGCAGGCACCAGTGTGGGGATCGGATGAGATCTTTTGATGTTTCCAACATGCTAGAAAGTTCCTCTAAGCAGTAAAGGATTGAATATCCGAGATGTGCTGTTTTACTCAATGGAGAACTCACAAGACGACTGTCTTTGGTCCTTGTGTGACATTTACCTGTTAACTGTACCATTGCCTACATTCCCAAGGGAAGGATCCTGGGCTGAGTAGCAGACTCATACCTGGGTTTGGATAGTGTGTTCCTCAGGTGGTCTGCAACAGAGGAGTTTGGCTTTAGCTCTTAGCAAAGCACTCTGAAACGTGCCACTGCACATCCTTATGCCAGCACTGGGATGTCTCTTTGGTTTGGACAAATGGTCCCCAGGGACCAGGGCTGCAATTCTGTGTGTCCTGTGCCTGCTTCTTTTTTTACTGTCATTACTGTGAAAGTAATCATTGTGCTCTGCTGCTTAATAATAGAGCAGAGAAGCTTGTGGAGGTGCCAAAGCAAAGGTCCTGAGGCTGAAGTCGTGTGGATGCACATAACATACACACAAATCTGGCTATTCCTGTCACCCAGATTTGTTGATCCACTTGTCTTCATAAGACATGAGAGGATTGGGAGAGCAGACTTTTTTCTCACAAATGTCTTGATTTTACTTACTTGCCCCCAAGTGTCACAAGCCTGTTGGACAGCCATCACCCCCTCCTCCTGCACATCTGCATGGAGCACAAATGCCAAAACAAACATGCTAGATACATAGGCATTTCTCAGACTACTACAGAGCTTGTTTTAACAGATGACTTATGTCTATGGAGTAATGCATGTGGGAAACAGAGATACACTTCACACTTTTAGGAAGCTCAGAAAACTGTGATACTTCTAGGAATACAAATGCCATAGGTTTAAGTACATTGCAGAATTTCTATTATCCCCTGTTTAGGAAATCCTTGTGCCTGGACTTCAATTCAGTTTCTCTACTAAGTACCATTTAAATGGCTAACTGAAAAAAAAAAATCTTCAATTACGTTCATGAGTATGGATATTCCCTGGTTTCTGTTGTACAGATGCACAGGATTGCAGAGGATTTTGTTTACATAGGAAATGGAAAGTTTGTTGTGGTTCACATACACAGCAAACATTTCAGCAATATTTCAGCTGTAAACACCAGTTGGTGAAGCTGTGCATCACTCACTCAGTATGGTCTTTGGATGCAATGGTTTTGTTTAAGCACCTACAATCTCTCTCGAGCAAATCTACCAGCTAAGTTTCCATTATTTAATATTTAACAGTAAGCAATCAGCTGTAGAAGGGACATTTGCAAGTGTGAAAGCAAATGAAAGTGTGGGGGAGGAAGGAGGAGGGAAAATGATGGGTGCTTTACTGAAGATTTCAGCAAAATACTGTTTGTTACTAGATAGGATTTCTCACAACGAAATTATTCAAACAGAAGGGGCACATCAGGGAGGACACGGACAAAGCTGTGATCACAGGAGCAGAGCTTAAAGATGGTGTGGATTTGGACTATTCAGAAATATCACACCATGGGCTCTTCTAAAGATCATGGTCTATTTTTCAACTAACACCCACACATCAAAATACTGCCTGTATTTGGTGAAATCTAATAATCTAGTTATTGTCACTTGTAACTAACTATTGGAGTCCAGAAGCTGAAATAATATTTGGTTAAATAAGTGCTGGTTATTTCTATAAAAGTCCTTCTCCACTCTTGCCAATTTTAGAGCAAAATTTAAGATTTGCAAGTACGGATGGATGACATTAAACTCCACTGCACCTTATATCCATAGGTGGAGATCAACTATACTGAAAAGCTTCTGAAATGGAAAGAGCAAGTCTCTGGAGAAGTCTCAAAGAGAAAAAGTAGCCAGCGTTGTTCTCTATTATAAAGGAAGGATGCAACATAAGAAAAAAGTTTGAATGTCACATGGGTTGAGACTTGCAGAAGGTGGGGAAAAGTATTCTCCTAAGGACATATTTTTGGAGCTGCTGTGGGAAATCTCTCTCTGCAGGCAGATCTTGCTGTGGGGGAAGCTCACACCCTGCCGTGAGGGAGGACTGGCCCATTTGGAGCTTAGGATAAACACTTGGCAGGAAAGCAAGCTCCATCAAGGATCTGTATCAGGACTGGGCATATCAGTCCTGCAAAGATTAACACATATGCTAAGCTTTTTGCACATGAATGTTCCCACTCTAATTCATGGGTGTAAACATATGCGTGTGCATAGAATCAGGACCTCAGTGCCTTTCTTCTCTAGATCACATGGAAGTTTCTCTGACTGTAAACGTGCAGGAAGGATTTTGAGCAAAACTAAACAGCTTCTGCTACAGGCCAGAGTGTTTTGAGGCCAGCACATAGTCAGAAATATGACTAGTCCATATGGCTTATTGTCATAAGATTCCCTCAACAAAAGTGCCCCTGATAACTAGGAATTCTTTCATTTTTTTAATTTAATTTTTTGATTGCTGCTAAACCTGTTTCTCATCTGCTTAAATGTACCTTTATATGATGGAGAATTGCCTTCATCTAAATTCAACTACACGTTAGCTTGTGCCATATGGGAGCCATGTAAAACTTATCTGAATAATTATTTATTTTATTACAGTTTTGTCCAAATTGCTTAAGATTGTTCACACTTTCAAGAGAACTTTTGCTTACATATTCTTTACTAAGTCCTGAGAGATCACTAAAGATTTGATCAGATTTATTCTCGTCAAGGGAATTAACACTGTTCTTGTCAAGGGAATTCAGAACATTTTTAATCAGTGGATCATTACATGTATCATGCGCTTTTTATTAGTATTCTTCCAATTGTGACATTAACTTGTCTAATCCCATTTTTTATAGCCCATTTGAGCTGCTGCTGAGCCACTGGAACTTGAATTTTGAAGAAATTATTAAATGAGTTGTAGTCAGAGCAGTCAGTTCTTCAAGCACTGACAGTCTTGATATTCAGACCAAATATTTCTCTGTAGTTGATCAACAACTTTCCTCTATAGAAGGATAATTTGTGTGCTATCTGACCAATGTGTTGTTTCAATCATGAGCAGAAAAGCTGCTGAATGTACAGCAGGAATTAGCCTTTCTGGATCTTAGGTGACAGCCTTAACCAAGACCATTTATCCTGTGCTGGGAAACTGAGGTCTCTACACCAATTACTTCTGCCTTTTTACAGTCAAGGATGGGGGGAGGGGGAGGGAACAACTTTGAGGATTGGATTCTACAGATGATTTCGTTGAATCATGAGTAAATCAAAAGAAAAGATGAAAAGAATTCCTGGGAAAGTATTTATAAACCCAGGGGACTGAATGACAAGCATCGGAGATTGCTAACAGAGCTAGCAGAGGGAAGTGTGATACCTTGAGCAGTGATTTTTGAAAGTTCATGGAGAACAGATGAGGTGCCAGAGGATTTCAGAGCCACAAAATACAGCACTCAACTGAGTTATAAAAAGGGGCATCCAGGAATTTACTAACCAATTCATTTAACTTCAATAGCAAGTAAACTATGTAAGGAGTCATAAAGGAGCCATTATGAAATCTTAGAGCAACCCAGAATCATAAATAATTGGGTGGGAAAGGGCTTTAAGAGGTCATCTAGTAATCTCATCAAAAATCTCRTAACAGTAAACATTCAGAAAAATATGGTACTTAGATATGCACATTTCAGCTGGYCCTTTCTATACAGCCGAGGAGAATACCCAGCCTTTGCTTGGTGGGGGGGAGCATTCCTCGAACAGAGCCCGCTTTAAACGAAGGACTTCCTTGCCTTTTCTGCACAGCTTGGTCTCACTATTGAGTGGAAATTCCCGGAGGTGACAGGAGAAATTACAGCAGCTGGCACAGGAAAGGAAAGCTGTTAAAGAAGATGACTCTCTTTTTCAAATTAATATTCCCTGGACAGAGACTCAAGTAACATCATCGTGGGGGCGAACTCTGGTAACACACAGAGCAAATGCCGGGATGGAGGGGCTTGGGGGAAAAGTGTTCTGGTGAAGGGAGGTTGTAAAAGAAACCCTCTCCTGCCCAAACCCATAGAGCAACGGAGAGGCCAGTCTCCCTTTCTGGAGAACCAGAAAAGGCTGCAGCCAGCACCAGGGGAAAGAGGAGCCCAGGTGCCTCTGAAATTCCCACCTGAGCTGAGGCAGGTGAGAGGAGCTCACATCCATGCACATCCAGGGGTTGTCACTCCCTTACCTTCCCTGTTCTTCTAACAGCACCTCTGGGTAGCCAAGGAAGGGGAGCTCTGCCATGGCTGGGGACGAGGACAGAAATTACTTTTCTTTACACCTTGAAGGGCTCTTTAACCATTAATAGGTAGGTTTTAAAACCTTCCTTTCAACTCAAGCTTCTATGAATTTTTATGTAGTTACRGCAATGTTAAATGGCAACTTTTGGGTCTCAACTATTGTACCGAGTTTAGCAGAATAGTTCAGGAGATCCAGGGAAATACTGCGTGACACATGTTAGATTAGGAGATTAGGATGGGGCCTCTGGTGCTCAGCCTAAAATGTTGAATTGCAGCCTGACCTTGTCAGAAGAACACTAACCCTGAAACACCAGAGTGCCAGTGTGGTACGAGAGCTCTTACCTCTGAGGTGAAATCCTGTGTCTTTCCTTGTGCCACACACACACACAGCTGCTCACCAGAGCCAACCAGTCAAACTGCCTGAATACTGACTAAAGTAGCAATCTGTGACTGCAAAACTTTTCTAGGACTTTGCCCAGCCAAATATATGTGTATTTTCCCCTTAAATGCAAAATGGCACAAGATCATTTTGAAAATGTTGAGAAAAAAGAACAGAAGTTTACTTGCCATTAGACACAGATAGTAATAATCAAAAGCAATAATCAAACCATGTGAGGAAATTGAATACAGACAAACTGCAGTGCTAAATGAGAGAGGAGCGCCAATTATGTGCAACAGAGCTCTTATTATATGGCATTCGGATTACCTTAAATTATATTTTTAACAGACATCCATTTTTATTTTTATTTCTAAAACAGGTGAAGTTCTTTTCAAGTATTGACGTCAGCTAGCCTCATCAATTGTTCCTATAATAGCTCAACTACCACTACAGCCACAAATGCTATGAAAGAGCTTAAGTACTCTCTGCACAAAGAGGATGCGGTTTGGGCATTGCCACAGCACRTGTGCGTGGCCTAGTCTTTTACAGCATAGTAATTGATATTGATTTTGTGTGGCAGAGGTTCCCTCCCTCTATACACTGGTCTTTATTTAGAAAAAAAAAAGTAAGTTAAAGACATGATGATCCATCTTGAAAATAAATCTAATTTTTGTCTTCTTTAGAAAATGTAGTGAATTCAGCACTCATCAGATATGCTGGCCTGACTCCATAGCAGACCTCCAGCTCATCTGCAGGAGAACAAGTCTCCATGTGGGACTGCCTGCACCTCTTGACCGTGCTTTTGGGGTGATCCTTTGGGCCAGCACAGCAGCACCACATGAACTTCTCTTTGCCACAAGGRCCCCCACAAGGCCATGCAACGAGTACCATGACCTGCTACAACCTGGATCGGAGGCCACCTGGTCTGTCAGCCATCAGCTAGCAATGTGGCTGCCAGTTCCATGTCGCGGTCACATCCAACTCCCACTGTGTCCCGACCTGCAYCCCCTATTATTTCCTGTTTGTCTTTCCTTTATGTTTTTGACCCTTAAATATGCAGACCCCTAAGTCTGCATCCTTCTCTCTCACAGGAGTCCTGGATTGCATTATTTATTTATCATTGCTTTTATTTTTGTTTTAAAAAACATCCACAACTTGGGGAYGGGAGGGAAATGGAGTGGTGGGGGGGGAGTGGATGCTAACATGACTGCCTGGTAATGGTTCAGTGGAAAACTTCAAGCTGTGCCAGGCTAAACAAGGAAGGCCAGGAGAGCTGCAGAGGCCAGCCAAGTCCAAGGAAGCACTTGAGCTCCCTGGGAAGGCAAGGGAAATCTACTGAAAACACTGAAATTACACTTTTGCTTCCTTCCTCTTTATCACATGAACCCAACTGGGGTTTTACTTCCAGGTGCGAAGAAGGTTTTTACGATCAGGAAGTTTCACGTGGCACCACAGAAGGGCTGGAGGCTAGTGGCAAGCCGGCCACGCTCAGAGTCCCACACAGCAGCAGCGGGGGGTGCCGAGACCTCGCAGCATCGCACAGCCCAGCAGCTTCCCAAAGCCGTGCACAACCACTTCTAACTGACTCTGCACAGCTGCTGCTGGAACCCGAACCCTTGGATTTATTCACTCCTCCTCTGCACCTTGTGAAGGGTTGCACATTCACCAAAACATCTTCATTGGCCGCAGATTTCAAGTGCCCTTGGGTGCAGTTTTAGTTTAGTTACCACGTTCATTTATGACTAGTACCTTTCACGAGCACAAACATACCTGTTTCAGCTGACTGCTGCACCTACACAGACTTAAGATGGCAGCTGGCATCTATCCAAGCCTTATGGATAAAAACAACTGGTTTTGAAGGCCTGTGGAAATGTGCTCTCCCAGAAAATGTCCAGCACCTCTTGCTGCAGCCTGGGCTAAAAATACTACAAGTATAGTTCAGGCTTTTGTCATTCCCACTGCCCACGGGAGCAGGATGTGCAGAGGCAGAGGATCAGAGGATATAAAAAGTTCATTCAGGAGTCTGTCTTCTCTACATTCTTAAAGTGACCCCAAACACTGTAAGCTTCCCATTCAGTTTTAACTGGAAAGTCTGGCTTTTTCCTGACCCTCCACTGGCTGGTGGGAAGCAGAAGACAGAGCCCAGACCATCACTTTGATGCTGCTTTCCTGTGACTCTGAACTGCTTTCCCGGTTCCTGTGGCCACAAATTGGCCATGCCTACCCATTCCTGCCCAGGGAATGGGGCAGGAGCTACAGCATCCATGCCTCAAGCTCAGCAGYAGGGCCGCTGCCAGCTGAGACCAACGTAGCCCTTGCCCACTCGTGCAAGAGCAAGGCCAGCACAAAGTGGACTCCCAGCGGCAGCTGGTTGCACCAATATTAATTGTGTCCCACAACAAAGAGTAGGGCAAATTGACTTATCTATTAACTGAGTCTAGTCTCCTCTAAAAAGGCTATAAAACAAGATGAAACATTTCTTCTTTCTACTCATTTTTCTCAATCTAAGATTAATAGCATTTGTTTCTGAAACCTGCAATCTTGCTGATAACCCTAAAGTTTTAACCCAAGTGGTGATATGATTTGAAATGAGATGGTGACCATGTATATAAGATGAAGAAGATACAGAGGTTTAATTTCCTACCAATTAATTCTCTACAAGCTGTGTAAACTTTCCTTCATATAAACAAAGTCTTTACAGACAATGATGTTAGGGTTTTTTACCCCTCTCAATTATTTAGAGAAAAAATAGAAATGCAATTTTGCTGTCTAGGCACTTCAGCCCATACCAGCAGATTGAGAGCTGCTCTGGTTGCCTTCCGCAGTGCACTTCCTCATGCTTCTGACTATAAAACAAATATAAATAAACTTGCAAAGAAATAACCTTGTGCAGCCGGATATTACTAAGCAGTTTCGAATTTCTACACTAGATTGACAACAATTTGTACTCACCCCCCCAATACAAATGCCGYGATCTCTCACTGTGAATGGGCAATGTATGGGAGACAACACAACTGCTCATTGCAATACCACAGTGTCATCTTCACTCTCATCACTTTTCCATGCCCTTACTTCAAGAAGGCTCCAAAATTCAGTTCTAAAAATTCATCAAACAGTAATTCTGCAAAAGAAGGAGTAACCCACATAACCAATTTGGTGACCCAGCACTAYTTTGTGCATTTGCTCTCAGCCTGTGCCAGCTTGACATAGAGGTAGGGAAGGGAGCTGCCCATTTTCTTTGCCCTCACTCTTGCACTTTGGATCCTCTGTGAAAACAGGGGAGTTGTCCCTCTTCAGAAAGCTCAGGGCCCCCACAATTTGGAGAAGGAGCATGATAGGGAACAGAGTTGGTTGCCTGAGGGCTTGGCATGCCTCCTGAAAGGAGCAGGGAGCACCCCGAAGCCAGTCTCAGTGGTGATGGAGAGATGGTGGCTTGCCTGAGGACACACAGAAGTGGGCTAGAGGCTGTAACACAGGAGGCACCAGACTCAAAAACAAGACAAGGGGAAGAACCTACCCTCCAACGACACAAAAAGAGTCTTTTATTTTAACCTGAGAATTTTTCTACTTCAAAAAGTCACACTGGTAGAGCTTGTTTTCTGAGAAAACATGGTGCAGGGAGTCCCTGGGAGACTCCTCGTGTGCACTCTCAGGAAACATTGCAGGTCTACTAGAGGGCCTGACTCACAGGCCATTAGACGTGGCTTTGCCAAACAGACAAACAAGTCATTGTGGACAAATATAAAAGTACCATCAGAAAACAGCAGCGTCATCCCTTAAAAATATTCCAGAGCACTTAATTCGCTCTCATATTCAAATGTCCAGAGGACCAATTAGAAATGCTATTTGCTGTTATTCGTTTTCCTTCACAGTATTAATCCATACCAGTACATTGCATATCATTTAAGAGGAAGAGTGTTTTCATACATCCGAAAAATGTTTTTGTCTCATTAATGACCCATACCTAAAAATAAACCCAGCATATTTAAAATGAATGCTCACAATATTTGCCTACCCTCAAAAAAAAAAAAATCTCCATGCCTAAACACACTATTTCCTAGAGAAACAAGGGACAGCTCCTCCAAATGACACTGTTTAGTAAATAAAGTGGAAGAAAAGAGTCACTTGTGCTCACAGTTCCCTACGTGGGTTTAACCTCTACCTTCAGATATTTTGCACAACCCCATGGGGAGCACTCATGCTCTGTTGCCCAGGGCTGAGCACTTGGGCTCAGGCGCTGGGAGCAGCGGTTCTGCTCTGCTGCTGAGAGCCTCGGCTTTGCCTACAGTACAGCAAGTGAAGGTCGCTGGGAGGTGGTGACTGCCTTGCTCTGGCTCATTCTGGAGTACTTGGGGATTAATTCTGGAGGGCAAAATTTCAGAACAGCAACTTCTAGAGGAGCTAGTTTGCATCAACAATAAAATAACCAGGGAACATGTCAGTACAACCATTTGTACRTCAATCAAACATCCTCATCGGAAAGTGCTACTGTTACCCAGTTCTCCCTCGGTTTATGATGTGTACTTGGTCACACATGAGAGGCTCACGTGAAGTCAGGGCTACCTCCTTCTGTGTCACTGCTGTCTCCAGCCACTGCTTCTCAGCACAGATACAATCTGCAGCTGAGATAACAGTTCCTTTTTTTGCCTTATCTCTCCCCAGTGACTGTAATACCTCTTCTGACAGTACCAGTGGTCTGACTTACCAGCTTTGACTGGAAAAAAATATAAAATACCAGCAGTGAGAACAGATGCCTTAATTCTGCTGCTCCTTAAGTTAATAAAGCCCAATATGTAATAGAATCTGATTTTTCACCTTTCTTTATTAGGCACTTTATCATTTGGGCTCCATTTTCCAACCTGATTTGTTACTACAAGATAAAGCAATTACATGCTCAAACACGATTCACTGCAAAACTCCAGCCTGTGAAACCACGGCCCAGCAACAGAGCTGTGCTGGCGATAGCATGGCTAACAAACACCTACCTGTTATGCGTGACACTTGAGGAGAGCAATGACCATGGGCCCATGTTCTGCTGCTCCCCAGATCTTCCTGAAGTGGCACAGAACCCAAACTGGGGAAAGATCACCACCAAGTATGCCACAGACAGCAGGAAGGCAAGCAGTGGCATGGGGCCAAATGAAATCCAGACCAGAGGGGAGCCACAGGCAAGAAAAGGAAGGACATGAGGAACCCATGAGGAAATCAGGTGAGAAAAAGCAAAGAAAACCTTTCTCTGAAGAGCTGCAGAGAGTTTTTGCCAGACAAAGGGAAAAGCCCGGCAACAGCATAGCTGCTCCCCAAATCACTGCTCAGATGTGCTACACGGTCCTGACTTGTTGTGCAGCATCTGGCTGGCCTCTTAGCTGGTCCAGCAGGCTTAGGCTGTTTTGAAGGAGGGTGGAGGCCAACAGGTCACCTGGGGACCCCAGTGTCCTGCRGGGAGCCCTACCTGGCAGCCCTGCCTGCACGTGCTTACATCACAGACAGCATCCTGCCAGCCACCTCACCCCCAGCACCAGGGCCAGCCAGGAGGAAAGGCAGCCACTGGCCACTCGCCAGCACATCTTGCATTGCCTTAAATACTGTGTTCTGACTACACGTCCTGTTTGCAATGAAACAAATCTACCAGAGGAAATGAATAGGATTTCACTTTTAAAAGTATTGTGTCAGGTACATTAACAGTTCTACCATACGTGTTACTCAGCTCTTCAGAGAGTTACTTGGGTTTCATTTCTGCTGTAATTTTATCAGCATCTTGCTTCAAGCCTCTCCTTGGCTTTCCTGCTACTTAATTCATTTTCCTTTGCAGTCATATATTGAGCCATCTACAGTGCTCTGTTGGCTGCTGAACTTCTGGAAACACATCACACCAAAGCATTGTAGTGAGTCACCTATAGCTCTTGTTTGCAGTTTTTACTCAYGTAGCAAATACTAACTCTGTGTTTAGGACCTCTTACTCCAATGACTGCTCTTTTTCAGCCTAGCAGTTGCTGAGCACAGATAGTAAAACTGAAGACTTTTGTGGCAGAATAGCAGTCATTTGTCAGGTTTTAACAGAATCTCTGACATGGAGGTGGCTCACAGAAAGCAAAGAACGATTGCCTAGTTATTAATACAATAAAGGTGAATATAAACCCAGCTGACATCCCAGAAGCAGCGAGTCATTAAGGGAGTGCTGCATCAAGCCAGCAAGCAGGATCAGTTCAGCTTCCCCGGCATCAGCGCTGAGGTGAACGTCATTCACCCTATTTATCAGTGACATTATTTATTGTGTGTTATTGGAAAATATGTGAATTTGACAGCGACCTGTGAATGACAAGGAGCTAAGAGGTGTATCAAGTATCAGGAGCCATACATCATAAATGTAGATGATTTAAATAACTCAGAGATTTGTAAGAACAATGAGACATGAACTTCAATGGAAAGGGGGGGGAAAAAGCAGATGTCAGACTATACCTGGGGCAGACATTGGCAGAAGATGGATAAGTCAGGCTTACTGGCACAGAGTAGGACTGAAAGAAGGAGGTTGGCCACCTGTGAATGCTGTCACAGCCATCACACTCTCAGAGATACTCTGACTTCAAGAGGATGATTCTTGACTGGAGCTGAGGGATATGCAAAGTCAAGGAAAACTGAATTTCACAGCTTCAGGGAAGAGGTAGTGCAGCCTAGAGCCATGTAGCCTGGCTGGTGCTGCTGCTGCCCCCAGGGAGAAAGGGGAGGTATATTTTGGGATGGTCTGTATCTTCCCTTACCCACAGCCACTGCCACATGTGCCCTGATCCCATTTCACAAGGCAGCTGCTACTCTGGCTCTTGGCAGCACAAGCACTGGCAAAGTGGGCAGGCAAGCTACAGCTCTTTAACTTGGGCATTTCTCTGTATTTGTCAGTGTGTAGAAGCAGGCAGAAACACACTCTAAAGAGTAATTATTGATCCAACAGGCTCATTACAGTTGCCTTTACTCCCCCTGCAGTGATTATGAGCAGCTAGAGTGTTTTAAACAGCAGGGTTGTGTCTACATGTCTGCTAAGTGACATTTAAATGAGTTAACTAGTACCTGTGAGGAGATGCATTTTTCAATGACGGCCTTTTTTTTTCTTCCTCTCTTTGGCACAGAGAAAGGCAGCAGGCAGAGAGCTTCCCTCCACCATGGGTGGGCTCAGAAAAATACTTGTCTTCCCGGTAGACTTCCTGCACCTCACTTGTCTTCCCACCTCCAGCCTCAGCACACTCTGTGTGGAAGTCCATACGCAGTAGGAAGGGCTGCAAGGGGAAGGGAAAGCATTTTGTTTGCTTCAAGACTTGAAATAGCTTTTTCTGGCCTGGGATAATGCCAGGATCCCTGGACGATGAACTCCTGCCACTGAACTCCAAAATTCAGAACAACTTTAAGACAGCTTAAATTTGGGGGCCAAAACTGGCTACCCCAAAAACCAATATTCAGCCTTGAAAATAGACACCTAAAAGGATCTTGGCTTAAGCTGGGGGGGATCTGTCACAAGTAGATCACAAGCACCCTCTGTTTAAATGCTTTGAGAGTACTGGGTGTTGCAACTGAAAGAAAAAAGGCTCCCAGGAGCCAGAGCTGTGACACAAAAACAGAAACTGGGGAGAGATATTAAAAGTTAACTGYTCCAGGGAGCCAGCAGATGTTAAATGGAGTAATTAATTTAGTCTGAAATGGGAGAGCCTTGTCATCAGAGGACTCCCGTCCCATAAGGAGGGGACAGACATTGGCCTGACGAGGTGTCTGTGAAAATGCTTTTCATCATGAGACAATGCATGAGAATTAAACAACAGTTGAGAATACCACTCAGGAAAGAAGGTCATCTCTATCTGAACTCACAACTGTTTACAGGGAAAAAATCACTTCATAGGAAACAGATAAATGTGTTCTCAGCTGAAACTGATGCAGGGAGCCCAACACTGAGGTTTTATAAAGAATGTGAACCCAAATAACAAACAAGGAGAGAGGGTATATCTACAGGAATGATATTTGGGGCCAGAAGAAGGACGGGGAAAAGCACTGGCAGGTTAGTGGCTGGAACCAGGAGCCACTGCTGCCTCCACACAGCCCTGCCCACAGCGCAGGCACACACAGCCCAGTGCCACCAGTCAGCTGGTGCTGCAAAGAGCTATTGCCACAACTCAGCCCTGTCCATGAGAYGGGATTCACACCCCGCATTAACCCGTGCCAGGGCAGGGACCATAAGGAAGGCGAGTGGGAAAACTCCCAGGGGTCTATCCCAAAAGAAGGGTGGGAAAACTTCTGGGAATAGACCCTCTGTGGGTTCTTGAGGGCAAATTCACAGTAACAAAAAATCTCAAGAGGATCTTGTGGRAAAAAAAGAGCCCTTCCCCCCTCAATTCTGGTAGTTTCCAGATGGGAAACTGAAATGAAACTTTTTTTGAAATGTTCAGAAACCTTTTGAACCTCATTAGTTTTCATTTCATATGGCTCTGCACAAAGAAGTTTATAAACCTGCAGCTCTTTCAGATGAAATGATGTAACGCTCAGATTATATTGATCGGAGCGGGGAGGGGAGCATTCGTCTCAGTAATATTTTAACAAAAGAAGTCATTTTATGCAGTCTTTACAATGCTTTCTTATTTCAGGGGTCATGGGAGCTGCATAACACCAGGTCTTCACAGTCTCAGAAACCAAATTACTTAATTTTGAGGAAACAATACCTGCATGCAATTAAGCTCTTAACTTTACTCATGTGAGTAGTTTGAATTAGTGCATGGAGAATACTTGCAGGCTTTCAACTGCACATGTGTAAGTTTTGGCAGGGCTTGGTTGTTAACCATGTTAATCTTGAAGCCTTGCTTTCTTTTTTCAGCAGCAAACCTAGAAAAACTATATATATGCTATCAGCTTTGAAAATCCTGTAAAATCAATTTTGGAGACTTCAAGGAAATCAAAGGAAATGTGATAAAATTAAAATGCTCCCACTTAAATAAAATTTTATTTCCCTTCCAGTAACATACAATATTTAAGTAAGAGTTTTAATACATTCAGTAAAATATGAGCATATTATTAACCTCCTCAGAACGACACAATTTACTGTAAAGTCATTACCATTCTGTTCACTCATGTCTGGCCTCTTTGTTTCAAGTCTGTTTTCCCAGCTTACAGTATCAGGYCAACAGACTCTAACATAAATGAGTAATGTGTCTGGAATTTTTCCTTGCAACACCAAACCTCAGACCAAGCTCAGGCAGAAGGGCCATGCTGTGAACAGGATGAGAAGCAGTTTCAGCTGTACCTCTTCTCTCCATTCTCCATCCTGTCCCGCTCTCCCTTGCAAGAGGCTCCTACCTAGACTGCTGTCTGTCCCTGACTTCATTTCCTTCTCTCACAGCTCTCAGAGACAGCATCTGGACTTTTGGAAGTCCAAACCCACCCTTTCCCAGAGTGTAGCAGACAAAAACAATGCTGTGCTTCCCACGTCCTGTGTTCAAAATCTGCAAAAGTGACCTCGGAAGTCCAGAGGCAAACTTGTCTCTGCAAGGTGAGACAGTCAGAGGGGATCTACTCAGTTAATTATTTGTGGTCATTTCTGAGGTGCTGCCCACAGTGAACTCAGTGAAGTGAGGGTGTGTCCTGCTTCTTGCTATCTGTCCAAGTTGGAAATGAGCACCCCACAACCAGGAGAGCTTTATTAACAGTGCTGACGGTGTCAGCACAGGAGAAAAATGTAGGTCTTTTTCCTCAGCACTTTAAACTTCTATAGGCTTCAGGCTTGGGGGAAGCAGAGTGTCCTTCTGAAACATTCTGTCAGTAAATCTAGTCTTTTATACAGATATTAGCAAATAAAAACCAAGTTGTGTGAAAAATGTCAGTTCTATTTTTGCCAACTAAAGTATAATAAGAAATTGTATGATTAACATATGTGGAGAACTGCAAAACTGAACCACAGATATGTAACCACTATTATTAAGAATKGTAAACACAGTTGCAGAGGTGAAATGGATTGTCGCTGGATGTTTCCTTTAATATGAATTCCAGCTACAGACTTGCTTTGCATATGAAGATGAATAGAAGATCCTTACAACAACTTCAGGAAACAGAACTGAATTCCTACAAAATAGTCATGTATTTATCCAGTGCCTTAATATACCGACGGGAAAACAAATGTATTAAGGTACACAAACTAAATAAATCATTTCTGAATACACTAATTTCAGAAATGCACCAATAACTTTGATAGGAAGGACCTGAATATGAATGTCATACAAACCAAAAAAGGAAAGAAAAATCAATCTGAGCTGCTAAGCCAGAAACTGTTTTAAATCAAGTCCAGAATCMAGATGAACCAAAGCCTGTCACACCCCAAATCTGAATCATAAGTGCAGGTCTCCTCTGGGATGCCTTGGAAAACCCCATGCAGAAATCACAGCCACCAAGGTTTGAGCCAGTGGAGCACTCTGCAAAGGGTGCCCGGAYGCTGCTGTGCCGGGAAGGTGGGACACTGGTGACCCTGAGCACATGGGCCTGGCCCYTCTGTCAGCAGGGTAACTACACAAGTAGGGAGTCTGAAAAGCACTGTTGCCAATATTTTTATTTATCAGAAGAGAAGGATGTTGGAAATCTGTTTGTTCTTTGAAAGCACTTGTTTTCCTAAAGAAATGGCCGACTTCTTTCCACAGGTCTGAGGCTCAGGGCTAAATATTTTCCACACTAACTTTTTTCCCCAACAAATGGTGTAGTTACTCCAGCAGCTAAACCTCCCCTTTCTGGTCACCAGTACAGCCAAGAGAGGGGCTATTGCATGGAACAAATCATGCACCTGAGAGAGGCAAGTCACTCAACCCCTCCACTGTCTCTTTTAAATGAGGTGAAACAAATTAGAAGCAAATACTATTCACACCTATCAATTCAATTAACCCAATGTTCCAAAAGAAGGACTCCCACTCTTAGATCCTCTGCCAAAAAGACACAGTATGACATGGACCAACAGAGATGAATTTCTTAAAACCTTCAATTTTCTATGCAAAGAAACACTTTAATTTTCAGGAAAAAGTGTTTCAGGCATCTTTAAGGGGACATGGAGACAGCATATGCCAAAAGTAATTTATGAGGATTTTTCCTCCAAATTCTTACTGCCGTATCTATCACACAGGGATGGAGCAATGCTGAGTGCTCATGCTGCACAGGTAATAACCATGAGCAGGAATTGGCTGCTTCTCACAGACAGTCCCAAGTCTTTGCTCTTTTGGCATTAAGCTCATACTCAAAGTGATGATGGCACAAAAGAACTCACCAGGGGGAAAACAGAGCACCCAGCAACCCAGCCAGCCCCCAGCCCATGGTGTTGCCAAGCCCACGGGTACTCGTGTGACGAGGACCCTCTCCCCAAAACACATCCTGGGGAAGGCTCCCAACATACTTAAAGTTCAGGGCTACTAATCTAATTTCTTTTCAGACTGGTAATTTGTGACTCACAGGCAGGTGTCTATTTTTAGGGATGGCTTCAGCAAACTCCAAATGGAAGCGTAACAGACTGTGGCCTCCAGCCACTTTTACAGACCAGCTCCTGACATGAGTCCTCTCAAAGCTTTGGCCAGTGCAACTCGGGCACAAACTATTACTGTGCAGTATTGTAATTATGTGTTTTAACCTGCGRGTCCCCCATCACACAGGTTATTTTGAATTATAGAAGAAATGCCTTGGGTTTGCACTGTTTTTCTTCTCTCTGCCTGCTCAAACACAAGTTGGGAGCCTTTTCCAAACCACTCCGTCACCATGCACAGTGTCTTCCAGCACGAACTGTCTGATACGCTCTGAGTCAGCTACATCCGAGGAGCCACAGCTGGCCTGGAGCTAAGCCAAAGACTTCTCTCTTCAGTTTTGTTGCACAATGTGATCTAAATACTCAGTCCCATCTAATTTGTTTCCTTCTTGGGTTTAAGGAAACTGTATTTCACTTTGCGAGGACTCAAGTTAGGGAAACATCACAAGGTCAGTGTCCAAAACCAATTCAGACAGCAATACAAATAAACATTGCTTGGAAAAAGAGACACAGTCAGAGGAAAAAAAAAACAACCACAACAAACTTTTGTGACTAGACTATCGCTTTCATTAGCATCATGCTCTGGAATTTAAGTTTCATCTGTTTCTATGAAAAATATGAACAAAGCAATGTATAACCAAAGAATGAATTCTTACTTGACTGTGTGTCCTGGCTTTGCCTGGGGTTAAACCACAACGCTGTGTAACCTTTTCCTTCTTGCAAATTTGTCAAGACAGTATTTTAGTAAAATTGGGTTAAAAAAAAAGATATTTTTTGGAGTGACACTGAATCACTAAAATTCTTTAAGGTGAAGATTGCCAGGATATTTGGAAGTCGGCTGTGGCAGAGACTGGTTTAAGAAGCAGCCCAATATACATTTTTTCATTATCTTTATTTTTACTTTGTCCTGACACACAACATTTCTTTGCAAAAGCCAGCAATTACATTTCAATAATTTCTATTTTACAACTTTAAAAAGCTCTAGGGTGGTCTAAAAATGAAATTTGATTATCCAGTGACACAGAATTTTGAAAATACTCAAGAGATAATGAAATATTAAGATGCTAAATTAATTTTCTTTTTTGCTCAAATTTTGAGGCAAAAGGATTTTTTAAAAGCATGCATGTATAGTTTTCTAGCATTCTACTAATATTCTAGCAATGACTTGCATTTTGGTAAACAATATATAATTTATTTTTAGTTGCAAATTATATTAGAAAGGGGGAATCTATGATGTGATTCTGAGAATGGAACAAAAAATTTATGTTGTTTTAAATGGGTTATGTACTTGCAAACATCCCTGAAACGACACCCAACTATGGGGTAGAAAACAAACAAAAGGTCTGGCTGTGCCACACACATCCACTACGGGATAAGTGCACCTCTCCCAAGTGGCAGAAACTCATGTCCACCTAAAAAAAAGGCAAAGAAATATCAGCTTGCTGCCATCACACTTGGCAGCACAAACRCAAGCAAAGTCTAGAGGTGTATGCAAGACCAGGTTGTACTACATCAGTGTTTCTCAAGATTTTCAGGAGTGTTTTTTGGCTCTTTGGTCTTGCCCAGTCCACAGCTGCTCCATGCCTTGGTAGGGGGAGCGGGTTATGGATCACACTCAGGGAACCAGAGGTGCTGCCCACCAAAGGCACTGTGCACCGTCCCTGTGCAGCATCCCGGGACACAGGGCAGCTCCCCTCTGCTCCCCTGCAGAGGACCGAAATTATCACCATCTAAATTACCTCTTTGTTGTATTTTATTCCCCTTTTCAAGATGTCCTTTGTAAACTGCTAATCAATGGACAAATTTTTTTCCCTAAAACTGGTGTCACTGGTGTAAGGAGGATGGTAATACCAAGGAGAGGTGCTCTGATGGCACCGAGCTCAACTAGCACCCTCTGTAAAACCCTTCTGATGCAAGATGAAGGGCACCACTGCAGTATGCCTTCCTCACCTTTAACAACTTTGTGATGACTCATGTGGAGTTGGCAAGAGCCACCGTGACTTTGTGAAGGCTTCAGACAACCTTTTGTCACAAGCCAGGTGACAGCCCAAACTAGTGCAACACAGAGGCTTCCTGCCTGTCCTGTTCTTCCTCTGCTACTTGACTTGGAAGCTCTTGTGTTCACTACCCTCAGAGAAGCAGGCATGATCCTCTTTCTCCAAGATTACAACTACACCTGAACTTCCATCCAACACAGATCTTCCACTGGTGATCAGAAAGTTAAGAAAGGCTAACAGAAATCCTCTTACCAGCAGTTTCAAAATCCAGCAGATTCCACACCAGGGTGGAGAACTAGTTTCAGTCTGACTGGTCCTCTTATTTATTTGTTTAAGGGCTACCCCAGCAGGGAGCAGGGAAGAATTCCATTCCCATGTAGGAGTGTGCTGCCAAGTTCCTCCGACTTGCAGCAAGACTCACCAACATTTCCTGGTTCCCTCCATCCCCAAATGCTAGCAAGAAGCCTATTCTATACCTCACAGAAAACAGCAAGATCTTTCATACCTCAAAGGAATAATTTAACTATGGGAAACAAATTTACCTTTTCATTGAAAATTCTACTTTGAGTATAGCCAACTGAACGTATTTCCACATAAACTGGCGATAAGTGGAGAGGAGGAACTTGCAAAGGGAAGTGCCAATTTGCCTGTGCCCAAATCAAAGCAGTCGCTATCTGTAAGCATTAGGGCAGCAGCATGCGCAGAAGCACATTGTTCAAATGGAGTTCCTATTGCAAAAATAAAAGCTTACACATGGTGAAAATGAGGTATAAAATCTTACATTCTCTTCCTCATTAGCACAGTGGGACAGTAATATCAGAGGTGTTAACTGGCAGGTGTGTTCATAGAGAATCGCTCTCTCCTGTTGTACGGTGTGGCAGAGAACAGAAATCAGGTTTAAAAGTGAACGTGCACCAGGTCTCTTTTCACCGAGGTTAGGCCCTATGGCCATAATGTATTACTGCGGATAATACACATTGTTCAATAGCTCTGTATAACCTTTTTTCATCGATTTTAACTCTTGCAGAGGTACAATATAATTTCTAGAGGTCAAGTCCTCAGAATAAGAGGAAGAGCTGAGAAGCACCATGTTCAGTGTAGGCAGCAGCAGTCAGCGCCCACATGCAGCAGCCCTGGCTCATGCTCCCAGGGCTCCCTAACATGCTAACATCCCCAGGCTGCACTGAAAGCATGCGTGGGTGCTGCCAGACCTTTCCACTCCAACAGCAGAAATAAGGAGAGAAACAGTTTTTAAGAGGCTCCTGGAGMCATCTCCGAGATTGCAGGTGTTTAAAACCTTAGCATGCAAAGGCTCAAAGAAATCTAGGAGGAGCCACTGCAATCAACGGAGATGACCACAGTGATCTCATTGCTCTCAGTAACCTGTCTCAAGGGCTGACCCATTTGTTTCTCTCTGGATGAATAACTTTTCAGACAGCTCATCTAAGACAAACCCATCTTGTTTCTGCATACAAGTCTAGAACTGACCAATTTATAAAAATAGCAAGAAATTAACAAATTCAGTGATAAGCCTTAAAAATAATCAACTACACCAACTGCAGTTTTTCCTCTGTCACTCATTTGTGGCTAAAATGTGATTACCACCACTAGTAAACAACAACTTTGTAGATGCTGCCATGCCCAGGCTCATTTGAAACTATTTTCCTTACAATCAAACCCTTTCATTCTTTGTTCCTTTCTTAAATTTTTTTTTTTCCTTTACACAGGAAATAAGCTACAATATTCTTTGAATGAATCAAAGGATATTGCTCCTATAACCTATGTGTGCTCACCATCCAGGGGATAGAGTGCTTCATCCAAGAGCCCTTCTGCTGTTCGGGTATTTTTTGTTGGTGCAGACCTGTACCATGAACCAGGCCTTAAGATAGCATAAAGAAAATTGTTGCCAAATTGGCAAGCCCTTACACCAGCACTAGAACAGAATCTGATTCCAAAGTTTTAAAGAAAATTCGTGGATACAGGAGACCCTGCCCTGGATTTCTACATGCCAGGATTAGACTGATTTGATGCAGCAGGATACTGTCACCCACTGTCAGCCAACTCCTGCCCTGGCTGAGACCAATTACTGCTCTCAACAGGAACTGAACTGGACTCTTTGCTCTCTCCATCACGTTTTGGCTGAATGAAGAACGTTTTCAATCAGGGTGGGATGGGAAAAATTAAGAGCCTTTTAGGAATGGCATATCCTGAGTTTCCAGAAGCTGTCTAGGTCAGCCCAGAGTCTAGCCGGCCAATGCACTCATCCCCAGTATTTACACTGACAGTGGAAACACACCCGCAACAGCTGCAAACAATTACATCTCTGACCCTCTCACGGCGAGGCCCTGTAATGCAGGATACTGCCATTCTCACTGAACATTGCAGCACCTACTGCTCACGTCCCTAGGAACACATCCACGCTAAACTTATTTCATTATGGCTAATTGGCACCCAGTTGAATTCTTTTAAAAGGTGTGCTTTGCAATAACTGTCATCTGAAAGCCTCCCTTACCACGAGGAAACATCCATCTTCCCTGCAGTGGTTGAATGTAAAGGTTTGCTGTTTCCACTTTATGTATGTATACCACAGAGTGTCAGAAGAGTGTAAAACAAGGGTTCAAAACTGTAGTGTGCTCTGCTATTGACCAAGCCGTGATTACCATCTCCGAGGCCTCCCAYCCATATCCATATTTTTTCCCACCACCACCATCCATCCAAAAGCATCCCCTAAGCCAGTGTCCAGTTTCACTACAGCATTTGCCAAACGAAAACTCCAACCTCAAGTCATATCCACATACTGAGTCCTCTGCCTCCTCCCTTATTCCTGCCTTTGCTCTACTCCCACAAAACCTAGTCCTGCGTTACCAACCGAGAGCCCCTCACTTGGTCTCAAGCACAGCCTGGCTGTCAATGCCAACACTTGCTCCTATCCTGGGATAGGAAGCTCACCCCTTGTCATTGAGCTCACAAGTGGAGTTTCAGGGGGTAACAATCACTTCTCACAACCACACTACTCTGAAAAAGCCACTGCACATCACATCATTTAGGCATCTCTGGAGTAAAACCAACTAAGAACCAGGCCTAGCATCCACCTATGGTCTCTACCTCCCTCCTCTACTACTTTAGCTCTGCAAGGCAAGGAAAATATAGTCATGAATTCCCTCAGCATGACTGACATGGAAAGGACTGCTATCACCTCAAAGTAATCCTGGTACAGGGAGAGTAGAGAGAGGTGGTTTAGGAACAGAAACATTAAGAGGAAAACAGAAACCAGCAACCTGGCTGGTGTGACAGAAGGCATCAAATGCCAAGTCTCTTCATATTTACAGACTCATGCAGTTTATGGGCTTAACCAAATGCTTCAATGAGAGAATAAAAGAATAAATAATGGAGTCATCAATCTATAATCCTTGAGACTAATGGAAAGAATAACTGGACCAAAACAGTCAAGCCACACTCTAGTCTCTTTGGCCTTATTTTAGGATCTTTCCTTCCTTCTCTTGCATACAGACTTTTTAAGTAACATTTTAGATCTAAACTCTCTCACACAAAGAAAGCCTGAAACACAAGCAGATAAAAATACATGGAGTTGAACAGTGCAACAGCCCTGGACTTCGGCTGAGCCAGCAATTGGGCAGCCTACATTTTGCTGTGTTCCTTGATGGGCTGCGAATAGACAGTCACACAAGTCTTATTCTTTGTCCTTCCTGATACAGGCTTGAGTAATGAAAAGAGAAACAGCATATAAAACAACTCCGGCTACTCTGATAGCTGAATTGAAAAGTCTTCCTCCAAGGAATTTGATAATTGAGAAAGCAGATTAGAAAAAAGTGGCCAGAAATACGACTGCAATCTCTCTGAGACTAGAAAATATATTACATTGACTAATAAGCAACAGGAAGAAACTTTACATTTCCATTTACACTTGCATTTCCAGCTACATAGTTACAGAAGAAATTATTAGGAGGTTAGTTTATTTGTGGACTCTCAATGGAGAAGACAGAAAACAGAAGAATGTAGAGTTTGAACATGAGGATAAAATACAGACAATGCTCAGAAAAAGATGCCAGCTTGCAAATGGCAGAAGGAGAGACCAAGAGCACAGCTCTCTGTCCTCTACCACCTGATAGGTGTCTGCTGCAAATTGTTATTCCCCTTCGAGGACACTGTTTGGGAGGTTACCAGCAGACCTGCATGGTTGGTGAAACAGCAATGAACAAGAGAACTGTGTTAACACTCAGGTCACACCTGCTCGAGCCACCCTTTGGCCTTAAGTTTTCTAAACCATCCCCCCAAGTCTTTGCAAGGACAAGACCACTGCTCAATTATACAAATTATACAAATCTTCTCTTAAACACACATCTTATCAAAATATCCTTGTAACAACAAGTAGCAAATGCCCCAGCAAAGCAGTTCGTTCTGGTACTAAAATAGCAAAATACAAAACCACAAAATCCAACCAAAACACTCGTTTAGCTGAGGAAAAATACTGTCATGAGTGCTTGGGAGTCTCAGTCGCCCTCAGGGTTTATTGGAGCTACAGCTGCTCCCAGTGAATTATCCACCACCAAACTCCAGTGGAAACAGCATGAAGCTCACAACAGTGGGTCAGCAGTGTATGGTGTGATACAGAGGTGGAGTGGTGGACTGGAACCTTCCAGCCGAGCTTGTGTGTTCAGTGTGAATTCCTTACATGGATTACATGGCACACTTTCCCTAAGCCTGACAGGAGCAGGGGAAAGAGGAAAAAGCTAGGCTGTGATTAATTTTTAAAAGAAATTATATTAATTTCATGCAATAAATTGAAAAGAATAAATGTCAGGGTTTCACATGTCTGCAAAGTGAAAGCTGGTTTCTAGACTGCCTGTTTGAATCCAAACACATACCTCGTTTCTGTATTACTGGAAAGTGTGACTGATCTGTCACTCAGTAGATTATTGTGATGTTTTACCATTGATATTGGATTTTACATGTCAGTGCTGAACTGTTCAGGTCCTGCTGCTCATGAAGTTTGGACTTGTGGATGCTTTAAGTGGGAGACTGCTGAGTCTTGATCATTGCCAGCCATTACTTGCCAAAATAAACAGCAGCAAGATCAATATTGCTTGGCTTGACACTCATAAGCTATGTTCAGGCTGTAGTATGCTGTTTGGGCTTTGTGTTAAGGATAGAAAAATACAAACAGGTAGAAGAAAAGAGATCAGGGCCTTTCAAGGCACTGCAAGCCAGGAGGCAAGACGGATGAGACTGTCAGTATCTTGGACAATAGGTTTGGACTTTAAAACTTTTTTGACTGCTTGCAGAAATRCTCTGGGAGGGGGGGAAATTCAATACAGAAAATTGAAAGATGCTTCTGTCCGGCAGGAAGAGTCAGTTTCACAACTAAGGGAGGAAAATAACTTGTCCAGGCAGCAGCTATGCAGAGAAGCACCTAGAGGTATACGAGTCACCAGGGAAACCAGGAGTCAGTTGCACCACAGCGTTGCAGAATCAAACATAGCACTGACACGAACAGACTGAGCTAGAAGCCTCCATTGCTCATGAAGTCACACATCCAGTGCACACAGCCCTGCTTCCAGGTCCCATCTTCCTCACATCTGCTTCCAGGGCTGGGCACTGCACCTGACAAAATATGAGAACGACTGGAAAGAATACAGGGAACAAGAAAAATGTTGCAACAGCTTTCTGGCCTTTAAATCAAGAAAAAGATGAGATTATTTCATCTAAAGAAATGAAGATCGGGGAACTCATGGAAACAGTTATGGATATGTAAAGTCTGTGGTTTGGAGGAAAGAAATAATATACTTTCTAATGTCCATAACATACAGAAGAGTGTAGGAAGTGATGAGTTTATTGCACTGCTGACAAGATGTGGTTCAGGCATGAGATAAACCCTCTTAATGGTGAAGGTGGAGAAGAGCAGCTAGAGCTTCCATTGGGAAAATGTAAAGTTTCCAGCATTTGGGAACACTTTGGAAAAGCACCCTTCAGAAATGAGAGGTAGTGCTGATCTTGTCTTTGGCCAAGAGCTTTTTGAGGTCTGCCTAGCTCCACAACAAYATAGGAATGGTCTTTCGTGACCTCTGGTGAGCCATGCCACTCTGGACTGTAATACTCACAGAAATTAGGGAGTCAACCGGAACACTGCAAACAAAGAGTTCCAGCACATACTGGGGACACTAAACTTTCTTTTATTAGGAGAATAATATATAGAACAAGGATGTAATTTAAACCTGAGGGAAGGAAATAGTGCCTTTAATGCTAAAAGGAGCATTTGCCTGCATGGTCATTATACAACTTTTTATAGCAACTTGTCATCTAAATCCATCCTAGACACTGTAAGCCAGAGTTGTTTGTTTAGCAATCACAACAGTTTATCTCCTACAAGAACGGGGTAATCATGGAGTAACATGCAGTAGCTGGAAACACAGGGCATGACTTATCCAGCCCTGAGACAGATGGGGGCTGTGCTCACAACAGAAACGTTCACCCTCTCCCCATGAACACACACAATTGACAGAGACTCGACCTATAGCTAGACAGAAACTTTTAAAAGTATTTTCTGTCAAGAGATTAAACTTCCTTCTAAAAAATATTTTCTAGGCATAATTTAAATACACATGTATTACTTTTTAAAGACATGTAAATAAAATACCACTTGCCTTAGATTGACACAAGAACATCGCACAAAACTACCCACGAACCCACAAAAAGTGGAAGGGGAGATCTGCTGCTGTTTGGGAAGGAAAAAGAGAGTCCATTTTAGAATTAGTTTTTTACTGGCATACAAATCATTTGGGACTTTTTCGGATCTTGGCCTTAAAATACCAATCCCCCCTTCCACTCTTGGTGGGATCTGTACACTAGGAGCAGAACACAGCTGAGACTCAACACCAGCACTAGCCCCAGGAGACACCTCTTGGCTCTCAGAACAGCCTTTTCTCTTCATACCTGCCCAGCACGTACAAGAGACAGGCATTCCCACAATAGGCTTTTCCAGCAGCACAAGGTTCCTGTGTACATTTTGATCTAAAGGTGTTTACACCTTTCCCACGCAGTCCACTTTGATGTCTTTTAAATATACCCTGAGCTTGCACTTGCCAAAAGAATAAACATAGCCTTGTTTTCATTCATATTTTAGTTGTGAAGCACTTAGTTCAGAATCATTTGCATAATGATTTAGCAAGAGGTAAATGTCAGTAACAAGAAAAACACTGAACGTGTTAAATGCATGTATTATTGTCTTGCACAGAGAAATTTACCTTAGTAAAATTCTGTGTTATGTTGGACAAAACAGAGCTGAATCACAACCTCTTACAGTGTTATCGTCTACACAGTCACGTTCTCTAAACAGTTTGTTTTCCTACAGTATGAGCTCTGAGAAAGCCAGAAATCATTGAACTACTATTCTGCAGTCATCTAGGGTCCATGTAGGACAGCGAGTTACACTGGTGATTGACAGCAGTCAACACACCTGGATCCACTGCTGTGCATCAGGTTTATTGACCATCTGCCCCTATATGTTACACCAGTGCCTCTCCTTACATGGGCAACGTGTTACATGCTCCACAGACTAGAGTATCCTGCAGGTAAGAAAAAGTTACTTAGAGACTGCCACAAGATGTGGATATCCACGGCACTTGGCCATTTTGTGTCACTAGAGAGATACAGATTTTTTTTAAAAAAGAAAAAAGCCATCTCAAGTGTATCATCAAGACGGTACAGCACAGCTGGCAGCAATGGGCATACCTGGTCCACTGGTTTTGTTAATTCTATTTAGCCCTTTAGAAATGGTTCTGTCTGCAGTATGCATGGTCTTAGCTTTAACCCTTTTCCAAAAAAGCACAAAAGCCTTGTATATGAAAAATGAAAAAGGACTAACATAACAAAGCTGTGTTAATATTAGAAGGAGTTGTGCATCAGTGGTTCATATTCAATGGATATCGGCATTATGTTCACTGGTGCTAGGATACCATGGTGATGGGCCCTGAAGAATTACCAAAAATAGATTAAATGCATGTGGCAAGTGATAATAAGCACAAAATGTTTTCCATACAGTAAAAATGCCGCAGGAAAGCAGAATAACACATTCTATAAATCAGCTCAAAGAATCAACAACTTCCAGGCAGAATACTTGGGTATCTCAATGCGTAGTCAGAGCTGAACTCCTAAGCCCAAAATTGCCAAGAAACCAAATTTGGCAATAGTGTCTGCACCTAAAGAAATTCAGACCAAGGAGACTGGCACAGAATCTGCTGTTGCTAGCAAAAATGTATGAAAGGAGCTGAGAGGTTTGTATTTAAAGTAAGAGACATTAATCACTGGGTAACACCTACCACAGTGACTGTGTCTTCCCAAGCTGTTGGAATCTCATCCCTTTTTGGATTGAGTCAATCAAAATATTAAAAATGTCATTCTTTGAAGCTGTTCTGAGCCAGGCTGCTTGTTCGCTGCTGTATAAAACAAATCACTCGAAAGCGTCTCACTGAAGCTGCCCACTGATTCAGCAGGGTGCTCGTACACAGAATTAAAGACACGTGCAAGCACCAGAAGCTCTTGTGTGGGAATGACAGGAGACAGTGCACCCCACTTTCTCGTTAACAACCACTATGCTGCACTAGCACAAAGCACCTGGCATCAAAGGGACACAGAATGTCTGAAATGGCACCACTACTTGCTCACAACTATCAGCAGCACTTGGTTCAAACAATACCTGATGGAGAAATATGCACAGCAAAGCCATTTGTTTACGAAAACAACAGCTACCCAAAGCCAGATTGAAAATTCATTAACTGGGATGATTTACCAAGGCAACTCACTGTATATAGACATGTATATAAATATTTAGGTTGCTGCTCCAGATGTTAAACAATCATCAAACCAAAGTGACAAGAGTTTCTTGTCAAAGCAAAACTTCTCTATGCTTTTTAGAGCTTGGGAGAGCTCCCACCAAAGGCTGGGTCACGAGAAGCAGGTACCAGAAAGCAACTGGGAAGGGATATCCCACTGCATAGCAACATACCAGAGGCATTCAGGGGAAAGCATGCAGAGCATGCTGGAGGAAAAGAGACCGAAGGCAAGCATTTGAGGAAGAACATATACCAGATTTCCATGGCTCCAGAACACTGGTGTTACTGGAGTCAAAGCAAAACCCTCAGTGCCTATCAGCCAGAGCAGCTCTTCCAAGTGAGACAACAGCAGCAGAGTCCTCTCAAGGCTGGTAGGATTTTTCATCATGCAGGAGCAACAGAGATATCTAATTGCAAAGTCTGTTACTAGGTGACACACCAAGTCCTGACAAACTATACTGGGTGGTATTTTGATACATCAGACTATGCAGCAAACTGCGCAAAAAAATCCACCTTCACCAACTCCACCCTCTGATTCCTCGGATGACTGAGAAACAGGGCCCCCAAAACACATATGCCAAGAGAAATCATCTTAAATCCAGAAGGTCAAGGATTCAAAACCTCACGGCCATCTGTCTTTTCTGTAGGAAGTAAAGAAACAACATGAAAGCTGCTAAGATATAATCATAAAATCATTTAGGTTGGAAAACACTTTAAGACCACTGAGTMTAGCCCATACTCAGCACTGCCAAGCCCACCACTAAAAYGTGTCTCCAAGCACCACATCTACAAACCTTTTAAATACCTCCAGGAATGGTGACTACACTACTTCCCTGGGTAGCCTGTTTCAGCACTTGGGAAGAAGTTTTTCCTAATATCCAACCTAAACCCCTCCTGGTGCAACTTTAGGCCACTTCCTCTTGCCCTATTGCTTGTTGCTTGGGAGAAGACACACCCCCAGCTACAATCTCCTTTCAGGTAGCTGTAAGAGCCATAAGGTCCCCTCTGAGCCTCCTTTTCTTCAGGCTAAACACTCCCAGATCCCTCAGTCACTCCTCATCACCCTTGTGCTCCAGACCCTTCACCAGCTCCATTGCCCTTCTCCGGACACACTCAATGTCTTTCTCGTAGTGAAGGGCCCAAAACTGAACACAGGATTCAAAGTGTCTCACCAGTGCTGAGTACAGAGGTACAATCACTGCCCTGGTCCTGCTGGCCACRCTGTTTCTAATACAGGCCTAGATGCCATTGGCCTTCTTGGCCACCTGGGCACACACTGGCTCATGTTGAACCACTGTTAACCAGCACCCCCAGGCTCTTTTCTGTTGGGACACTTTACAGCCACTCTTCCCCCAGTCTGTGAGATGCATGGGATTGCTGTGACCCTAGGGCAGGACCCAGTACTTCGCCTTGTTAAGCCTCACACAATTGGCCTCAGCTCATTGATCCAGTTTGTTCAGATCCCTCTGAAGAGCCTTTTTACCCTCAAGCAAATCAACATTCCCATCCAACTTGGTGTCATCTGCAAACTGACCGAGTGTAATTGATTCCCTCAACCAGATCACTAATAAAGATGTTTTCTCCAAAACTATTTCCACCTCCTGCTAGCGAACAGGACAAGAGACTGAAGGATGTATAGCAAAGCAAAACCCTAAAATACTCCCAAAATCCAGGGAATCATTTAGGAAATTAATTTTTCCCAGTAAAAAGATGGTTCATCTGTCTTTTTGGAGCATGAAAACATTAAAAGTATAAGCCTCTCCACTCTCCATGCAAGACAGCCTTTTGCTTAAGCACTTCAGCTCTCAGCAAGAAGAAACAGGTTCTACTCGCTTTTGAAGCAATTCAAAATCAAAAGTTGATTGGGATAATGCAGCAAAGCTTCTGTATGGTTTATGGATCCCACTCGGTCCTGAGGACAGTGTCTCTCTCTCACCAGCTTTCAGACCTCAAAGCAACAAGGTAAGAGGAACAATATCAGTGCAAGATCTGAGACCTTGTGTCCACCAGAGAGCTGCTGAGCTTGGGCTGGCTTCAGCAAGGCTCAAAGCACCCCTACAACAGCCAAAGGCCCACTGTGATAGTGGCCTTACTGGGGAATCAGTGCAGTCTGGATACCTTTGAACCTCAGCCATGCTACAGAAATTCTTGGGTGACTTCATAAACCAGCTTCACGGTCCCTTAACAGCATAGGAATAGAAGGAYGAAGGCAGGATCTATAGCAACAAGAAAAATTATACCAGAAATATATGTGCTGTATTAAAGATAAGAAATGAGCAAAGGGGTAGATTTGAGTTTACTGTTCATCTCYATCTTGGCTATAATAAAAACCACAGTATATAGTACAAAATATTAACTATGGATTGATGTAGCAGTCACAAGCCTTCTTCTGTGCCTGCAAGTTACCTTTGTGTGCTGCTGTACTAAAGGTCCGTTCACAGAACCAATGCTTTTGTAGTACAGCAAGTACAATGTCCAGTGCAAGCACCCAACACGTTGTCAGAGAATCATCCTCAGAGCAGCTTATGGGGCCATTCCAAATGACCAAAAGTCATGGAAAGACACTGGACACATGGTAACACCAAGCTGCAGAAACACACAGACACCCTTACAWWAAGATCCGAAGGGGATTTCTGACTTTGCTTTATAATTCCACAGTGCTTGGGCCTAATATGCTCCACACAGTGAGAAAGCAAAGATCTGTCTCTTTCCTTATCACAAAATACTGCTCTGAAACGACAGGACTTGATTTCACTTTCTCATAACCTTCAGGAACATAAAAGATTTCACATGCAAATCATGGTATTCAACATGAAAATTAAATTTAGAGACAGTAACACAAAGATKTTTTGAAATCAGCATGATACTACCAACCTCACACTACTTAGAAGCTTAGCAAATCCAAAATTTCAGGCTAGGCAGAAGAATGCTTTGCAGTAGAGAATTTAGATCACTAAATTGGCTGTTATATATCAGCCAGACCTGATATGCTCACTTTCAATATCTGATGTCTCCTGAGAGCTCTCTAGGACTCTCCCTTAACTGGTCTAACTGTAGATGCATTTGAGAAGCTTCAGGGTGTTGATAAATTGTTTCCTTCTTAGAAGCAAATACCTACCCTGACAGGTCTTGGTCTGAGGAAGTAACTGAAAAACAGGAGCTATCAAGCAAAGGGCTTGCAAGGGAAACCCTGCTACCAGCTTCCCAGTAATCAGCCTCTCTGTTGTCCAGAGCAACTTAACCAAGACCTAAACTTTCAGATGGTTTCTATTCCTTCTAGCATACCAGATCCCTCAACATTTAGAGATCCAAAAGTAAGGGGCCGTCTCAGGCAGAGCTGCTGTACGTATAAGCAGGAGAAAAAACGTCATCCTTTGGGCATTACTGATCCTCCTCCAGCTGAAACGAGCATGTCCTTGCATCCAGGTGAGGAGAGTCGCAAGCCGGGAAGGGTGGGCGTTGCTCCGGAGGACGCAGGGCCGCCGGGCTGGCGAGGCTCCGGGGCCGGGCGGGAGCTGCCGCCGGCTCCCCGGCCCCGCTCGGGCCCCGTTCCCACACGTAGCCCCGGCCGCGSGGCCGAGAGAGGGCGCTAGAGCCTCAAGCAGCGGCGGGGCCGGCGCTCGACCGAAAGACGCCCGTCTGAAAGGTGCCCGGGGCCGGGCAGGTGCGCTCACAGCTCCGGGTGAGAGCCCTGAGGAAATCCTAGTCATGRGAAAGGGGAAGTCGGAGAAGCGCCCTGACTTTTTTTAGAAGAATAATTATATACACAAGCATCTTTCGGGGCTTTGAAGGGCTGAATTCTCATAGGAAGTTGCACATATTGTAAAAAAAAGAAAAGAAAAAAGTAAACATTGAAGATGTGTAGGACAAGACAACAAAAAAGCAATTTTCAAAGCACAGTCGTTCACCATGTGTTTACATCTAGTCTGGAGACACTGAAAACAGCTTCAAGCGATTCTTCTGCCTAACGCACACACCTTCTAGAGAAGAGCTGCTGGCCAGCTCTGCTTGCCCACAGCCTCTCCCTGCAGCCACAAGGATTCCGAGAAGGCAGCTCCAATGGCCACCTCAGCTCGGGGACATCGGATCCCCAACTGCGCTCCTATTGATGTGAACAGACATATGCAGACAAGAAAGACTCCACAAAAGTAAAGATTTCCAAGCCCCACTGCAGAATTTATGATTCACCTTTTCTATTGGGTTGGCCTCTTCAGTTTCAAATAAAGCAGATTCAACTAGTTTATATTTCATAGTCCTGAAGAGCATTCCTCATGCCTCACCCAAATAATTGCTCTAGACTTCCCCTGAGCACAGCTAAAAAACAATTTAATAGAGTCCTGCAAGCTAAAGAGAAGTCTGGTCCCTGTGCACTGATATCACTTGTTCTTAATATTTCCACATGAAAAGCAGTTTATTCTGCTCTGCTGTCTATTTTGCCATTAGGTGTTCTCCCGAATGTAGGTCACAAAGGCAAGACTACATCTCGTATTGGCAAATACTGCATAGCTGATCTGAGGGCCAATTTCAGTACCCTGTGATAATTCTTTCTACATTTTTCCAACAACCATCCTCAGATCACAGCTTAAACAAAACATCGTGATAGCTTCCAAGTAATTTTGGCCTGAAATATATTGCTGATGTGATGTCCAGAGCAGGGTCAGTTTTACAATTCCATTTCAATAACATCAAGATTAATTATGGCTTCTGTCCCAAAACCAGAACTTGTAAGACAAAAATTATGGAATGATGTTGAATGTTCCCCAAGGGGAACCTCAGGACCTGCAGTCTCCCTCACCTGATTCTCCAGACCAAAACGTAAAAGACCTAGGCTGATTCCAAATTAGGCATAGTGCAAGAGTTTCGTTGAGGAGAACCAGGACCTTTACCAAATTTTCTATGGCCCACTGGAAAAGTGAAGGACTGTGTCAGTAGACTTTCCCCTCAAATTTTTGGTCTGACACACATTTCTAACTCATTGCCTACACGAGCATGAGGGATCTGAGAAACCAAGGCTGCAAGAGTATGGTCAACTTGACAGCTATCAGTAGATTTAAACACCCTGAGCTCCAGTTCGGCCTCAGCTGTACACCTCATCTACCAGGGTAGGACTCAGGGTCTCTGCAGTCAGTAACAGACAAGTTGCCCATCAGAAATTGTTCCTGAGCTTCACATGCCCTGAAGAGGTCACCTCAAAGAAATAATGGCCAACTCCATGTACCAGCAGCTTCTACCAAGTGCAGATACTTTCCCAGCCTCTAGGCCTGCTGTGGTTAGACAGAAATTGAAAGGATCATACAAAGCTGAAGGTAGCCTTGAGTAGACTAAAATACTTTCCACTTAATTTTGGCCTCTTATCTGTTGTCAGTCTCCCAGATTCACACCTCCTGAATACATGCAGAAGAGCCATGATTATTACTACAAGGCTTCAGAAGCAAGCTAATTTTCCAGTAGAGATGGGCTCCTAATCCACATCCTACACAAGAGTTAAGTTCAGCAGAAAAGAAACTGCAGAACTCAAATTCCCAGGGTGCTGTTCAAAGGTGTAGGACTAAAGTTCTCCAGAAGAGAAGGTGCAGAGTTGGGATTATTATACAGTATTGGAAAATCTGGGAGTTAAATGGATATTAGTACATGGAGACCCTGGAATCTTTTTCTTAACTTTGACAAGTAGGTAATTTTGCTCTGTTGTCCAGACCAAAAGGCTACCTAGGGTCAGAAGGCATAGTCAGGACTACATGTAGGCTTTTACCCCCTCAGTATGGAGGGTTGAGGACTGTCTCTTTGGTGTAATGAAACACCCTCCCTGTTCCCAGTTGCCCCAGCCCCAAGCCAGTGCTTCCTGCTGGGTCAGCCACCTCTAGACTGGAGGCTGCAGCAGCAGGAGGGTTTGACTCTAAGCTCCAGGGAAGATCTCAGGGCTTGTTGACAATGACAGGAATAAACATCAATTGCTGCTTCTTAGCCTTGAGGCAGGGGGATCTTGTGACAGCAAGGTCAGAGGGCAGAATTCAGACCATTTCCACTCAAGTGAGGCTTGCCATTGTCTTACTCCATTATCACTCATTATCCCAGCTATGGAGGACCCAAAGACAAAGGTCAGGTTGCTCCTAATCTTCCAGCCAATTTTTATTCCAACCTTATTCATACTCTGTATCCAGCCCAGACTACACAAAACTCAATCAATCTCTGCTGGTAGCAGAGTTTCTTAGAGCAGTGCAGGCTCAGCAAGATAACTGCAGAGGAAGGGAGGATGTTAAGAGGTTTGATCTGGAGTAGAAATGTACCACTGAGGGAAAAAAAAAGGAGGGAATGATCTCAGTATTTCCCAGGCACTATCAGCAGGCATAGACACCACCAGCAGGAATGAAAAGGAAAGTAAGATTTGGTCAAGGACACATATGAAAGGGAAACCCAATGGATAAGAGGACTGAAAGGAACAGAAAATGCAGGAGAATGTTGTTCAAGAAAAAAAAAAAAGAGGGGGGTGCAAGAGGAAGGGCAAAAACCAGGACTATATCTGTCACTCGTCTCTCCCCGCCCACTCTGAGAAGCTTCAAAAGAGATCTGGAAATAGAGAGGAAAAAAACGACAGTCAGATATTACTGTTCCAACCAATGAGTCATGGCAGGAAACTACTGATACTGTAAACTAGTTCTGTAAGGTCAGAGACGATTTGAGTTTTGTCAAGGCCCACTGTAAAAGGAACAAATATTTAGTGATGAAGATTTGCCCCTTTCATAACTCTTGGTGTTACCATAGAACCATTTCATCAAGCATGTTTGAAAAAAGCTGCCTTTATTTTAACATTTCACACAAGTGCAGAGGTTTCTTCTCTTTCTCTCTTCCTGCATCTTTGATTTTATTGCAACAGATGCTTATTAACAAAAAGATGTGGAGAAAATAGAAAAAGCCACCAGTCTTTGGTGTGCTACTGGATGCCTGCTCTACTCCAAGTCTTATAATTGTTGTGCCATAGAGAAATCATTTTTTTATGATCTTCTTATCRTTTCTTCAAATTAGTCACTGGCAGTTGTCAACACCTATGTGGCATTTTTAGACACAGTCCACATCAGTCCAGTACATGTACAATGGGTGGAATTGCTTCTACCAGAATGGCACAGCCATCCTAACTCCCACAGAAATACAACAGAAAAAAACCTGGAACTTGCTGTTGTGCAGAGGGCTCAGCAGACTCCTCCCAGCCCTCTAGGAAAGCACCCTTACACTCCTTGCACTGCCCAGACATGTTTTGGTGTATTTGATTCCCTACCAAGAGTTGATCAGGTAGAGCATCACAGGATTCCCAGCTGCGAAAACAAAGGCACGTGCTGGCCATCCAGGCAAATTGCATTTTTCAATTGACAAGCCCATTTGGAAAGGTAAGATACCACCTAGCCCCAAAGTGCTGAAGAAAAAGAAAGAGCAGACATGGGATTCAGAGATAACTGGGGAAGGAGCAATACAGCATGGGGACATGGATTCCTGGGAAACTGTTATCTGTGTTACTTGTTCATTAAAGTTTTTAATGACCCAGTCTTGCTTCTGTTGCCTAGGCATACCCACCACAGCTTTGAGGCCTCTCATCACAGTGGACACAGCCAGGAGCTCTTGTCCCACTACAGAGGTTAAGGCGTAATGGAATGCTTGTGCATCTGCTACAGAAACCTACTATGCAACCCACTAAGCAACTTTCCAACTCAGTCATCTAAAGCTAATTGCTTCCATGAGTCCTGAGGGTCTCTATCCAGCCCATCTGAGTCACTGCACCAAGCCTGAACCAGACCTGGTCGAGCACAGTTCAGCGGAAAGACATGTTCTCAAGAATAGCCCAGTGGTAGTAATGCCTGCCAAATCAAGGAAGTCAATCATACCAGGGAAAGACACCAGTGGCCCTAGAAACTTGTCCCCTTCTTCCTCCACCAAGAAAACTAACCAAAACAGAACTTGACATATAAGGCAGGAGGCGTTTAATCCAGTGATGCATGGAACAAGAGGATGCAGGAAAGTTACAGAGCAACTTCCTGCACAATTTTCTAATGAACTGGGAAGTCATGGCTGAAGGCAAGACACCTCATGGTAGGCTACAGGCAAGCACAAACACAGGCAGCTGCTGCTGAGAGAAGCACTCAAGAGCCTTGAGTATGGAATCCCTCCACCTTTTCCTGACAGTAGCTTTAAAGGCTGATTAATAGCTTTGATATTTTAACAAATAAAATAATTTGTGACATTACAGAAACTAGTCAGATTCTATCTATGGTGCATCACCATAACACATAACATGGCTGAACCTCAAAATATTCCTGTCAGAGATCACTGGCCAAAAAGAAAATCTATTCCCTTTTTGTCTGGGCTTACAGGTACTGATAAACTTGATGACATGATGATGATTTCCAGCAGGGGAGCAATAGTTGTCTCAGTTTCCACACCACAAGCAGCCATGGAAAAGGGCAAAGAATATAATGACTCAGTATCACAGGGTGGAGACTAATTAGCAGCAGATCAGGAGCAGGCAGTGGTCTCTGGAAGAAGGTGCTTTCATGAACAGAGCACGGTCTTACTCATCGCCTGTCTTGAGCAACTGCAGAGGTTTCCATGAAACAAATGCTACGACTGCCTCACTGACACAAACTGAACAAAAAACTTTGGTGTTTTTTTGTTTGTTTGTTTGAAAAGTAGTGCTGCTCTGTTTGTGACTTTCTCTATTCTTTTCTTCCAGCATCCAGTTAATCCTGGCAGAGAGGACGCCCCCCCTCCACCAACCAAAATCTCACTGTACAGCAGGAGCGCTTATCCGGCAGTGCCTCTCCATCAGCTCTCAGTTCACTGAGGACAGATAACAAAAATATTAAGAATATGAGGACAGCATCATCCTTTCACTCAATGCAAATGCGCTACAAGGTCGATTCAGCAATTGCTTCTTTCAGGACATGCTATTCTCCTCTGTGATTTCAGCCAACCAGTGACCTCACAGCACCTGCCTTTTCACTGGCTCAAAACCACTACAAAAACATTTTATCTAGTTAGTTATCGCATTATCCTATCAGCAAGGTGGATTTTATTCCTGCTTTAACAAACCTGTCTTATTCTGCATTTACCAGAAAGGTATATTGTGAATACACTGAAAGATAATTCTGGTCTTACAAATTACTTAGCTGTTTTTTCTCAGAATATATTGGGAAATGTTGGCAAAACTAAGCTTTGAATCTGGATCTCCAAGTGCTCCTACTATTCTTAATAGGACTCACTGGATTGCCTCCTAGTAAGTTTTTTTTCTTCTGAAAAATCTATTGCTTACTTAAGGAAGCTTAAATGCTCAAAAGCCCAAGAATTGATTTGTTTATTTTTAACTAAATCAACAAGTGCATTTTTCAGGAGCTGATGTATGGCCATTCATATTGAGAAAGGCTTTGGCAATTAGCATTTATCTTTAGCTAAGCAGAGCTGATGGAAGGCACTGACTTTATGAATTTTAAAGTAACGTTCCTCAAGCAAGTAGAGCTTGGCTGGAGCTGCAGGAGGGCCAGTCAGGATTCCCTATGAACCAAGATAATTTGGGCTGTGTGCCAAGCACCCACTTCCCTGCTGGCACASGTGCCTCCAAGCAGCTCCCTGATCTCACATGGACTGGAATGGAGAGGAACTCCCTCCTGAAATAACAGAGACTACCTAAGCACTCCTGCTTTAAAAAATTACAATCAACATGGGCAAATGCATGCCTTGTAAAATATTTTGAACGGTTTTAACAATCACTTTGTTGTTTGGTGACCAGGAGTTTGTCAAGCAAAGGTGATAGACACCACCCAGTCACCCCAGCTGAGATCTGAACCAAGCCATTAATATGACACAGTGACGAGGCCCTCTGGCTCTCTCTTGCCTTGCTGGCCTGTCATTGCATTTCCTTAATGCAGCAGGAACTCTGGCATCCCAAAAATCCTCCTCTCCAAGGCAACAAGCTGATTGACTATCTCAATGATTGACATTTCATTGGGTCTTTTTCATTCATTTTCAACTCCATAACTGGCAGTTGCATCTACTTAGGTTCTCTATTTCTGCAGCTTATGATTTTTTGAAGCAGACAAAGGGATTTAGGAACTTAAACTTCCCTGCAGCAGTGGATGGGCAGATTTTTGCCAAAATCAGCCAGGTTAGGAAAGGCACAGTAAGCATTTGCTCTGACACAACGCAGCCTGGATGACACATCTGGGTGCTCACACAAGCTGAGAAGGTGTGCAGCAATCTGCGGCAGGATGAAAATAGAGATGAGTGGGGACAGATCCCTTGATTTATTTTGAAAACACCACCCATGGTCAGTTAAAGTTGTGTCCTGGGCAGCCCGGCCATGCATGGAGCAGGCCCACAGTTTTACACCCCTCTGCAGCCTGGAAGGATGTGCAATAGCACCTGTAAGCAGTGGCACAAGTGGAAGACAGCGGTCCTATACGTAGGACATGCCCCACTGAGGCAGCTCTTGTCTCTCTCCTGAGAGGACACATCTGGTGAGAAGTACCTAAGCTGAGATGCCCATGCTGCATTGCCAGGCCCGTGTCCTTCAGAGAGGCGTGCCAGAATTTGACACCCTATCCAATGCTGTGAGATAACTGCGCAAACATCCCCACTGGTGGCCCCAGACTCTTGTTTGGTGTACGAAATCTGCCCGCCTAACACCTGAACATCACCTCAGTTAGAGGAGGACACATCCCCAGTCTCAAAGCCCATTCCACTCCTGTGACAGCTGCAGAAGCTACTATGGAGAAAACCATTTCAGTAAGAGAAAGTAACGCAATAAATCTCCCTCTACAGTTCACCATCAGAAACAAGGAGGGACACAAGACGCCAAGCTGCTTTCTTGGGTCTTGCAGCAATCTCCCACAGCCCACCACTGCTGCAGCCCACACACCTCCGAACTGCTCACTGATCTTCTGCACAGTAGCTCTAGGAGCCTCCAACCAATGGATACAGTTCACTTACATATATACATTTCAGTTATGTATAAAAAGCCAAATTCATTACACATTAAAGCGTGGCAGTTTTAACCTAACACTTTTAGGCTTTTCCCTACTTCTGCTGGCAAGACCACTGTATTTTCTCTTACATGTGAGGAAGCTTTCCCAAACTGTATCACAGGGGAAAAAAAAATACATCATTCTCTGTCAGATGCCCAAATCACCAGGCTTGCAGCGAGTGACGCAGAAGCTGGGGAGTAGCTAAGAGGATTGAGCCTGTGCCTGCTCAGTGGGAGGCATGAGGATCTCCTCACAAGGTGTTAGCAGATGGCTGAGTGCTGAAGGTATCTCCCTGGTGACACCCACGGGAAACAGCTGGCAGAAACCTAGGATGAGGGACAGTTACCTCACAAGTTGTCCAACACAATTTAGCCACCTCTGGGCATCTACAAGGCCTTCACTGAGCTGAGACCATGGCACAGGGCACTTGGGAGGCCACTGCTCCTCTACAGCAATAGCTGGAGTTCAAGCACCACGTGTGGGCACCTCAAATGGCACTGGTCCTCTACATTTACACACCTGATCATTCCTCTGCAAAACAAACTAAAAACAACTGGAAGAGCTGTTAACCACAAGAACTCAAGTTATAACTCTCCTGTCTGCACTGTTAAAATTAGAGTTTAGAGTTTGATATGTGAATATCATGATCTGATAACAATTACCAGAAAATACCAACCTAAAGGGCAGTGACACACCCTCCCTGCTCTGTTTACAAATGTCATGGTCATATGAGATAGTAGTCAAACACATCAGCAGACTAAAAATAAACCACAATAGGATATGTTGATAAATATTTATTTCAAAACAGTATAGCTTTTTATATGACTAATGTTAATGTGATTTCAGACTGAGAAGAAAACAACCAATGTTGACTGCATGCTAACTGTGTTCAGAGAACTGACACAGGTAACTACCTACCACCAACCCTGGCATTTTATTCTCCTATTAGAAAATGCGAGTAGGTAGATCAGTCAGTGCCATTATTGCTTTTAATACACCAGTGAGGACTAGCACAGGATGCAACTAGAAGGCCACAGGTATCACCTTGGAAGAGGAGCAGCCATTTGCATGCAAAATGGTTCATCCTTCACGACTGTGTGGGCTGGTTTCATGCACCAGCCAACAGAGCCTGTACCACAGAGAGGTTAGAAAATGTCTGCCTGGACCTTTAAGACAATTTTATTCCCCGTTAAATCACCATCAAACCCTTTTCACAATAGCATCTGCCACTGAACCATTGCTAATTAGTCAGTCCCTGTTCAGCGAGGGAGGAAGACGTGACAGCAAAGAAGAAATTATTTTTAAAAACGGCCCAAAAAGCCCCCCTAAGGATTGCAGCACTTTATGACCTACGCCATGCTTGTCACAGGGCAGGGAGAGGGAATCTACATATCACTGCATGTTGCAATCGCTGCGGAAATGTCTCTCTCTTCTTGCTTCCTCTCCACCCTTGCTCAGAGAGTTAAGGTAAGATGGGAAAGCAGCTGCAGCTTCTAGGACATCCCATCCAGGGGAGCCAGGACAGCACTGGCAATGCTCCTTCAGTGTGCTCTACAAGCCTCAATTGCTTTAATGTTTTCTCTGTAAACATTACTTCTCTAACTGTTGTGAGCAGCATAAAGAAAATTCTTGGAAGATCTTGAACAGTTTGGATATGGTGCAATAGGGGTCACATAACAGACAATGCAGTCAAGGGATCTACTGAAGCAAATAGTTCTACTATACTGTGGGAGAGAGAGAAGAATTGGGAGAAGGATTCATAGCTCTACTAAAGTCAACGGAGTGACTATTCTAACACTTAAACTTTCCATTCTGCACACCACAATCTCCAAGTGGAAAAGCAGAGCTCTTCCAGGGATAAGTTTAACAAGCTGAAAGGCTCACAGGGAGAAACACAGGAGTCCCAGGAATGTGAGTCTTCATTTAGCTCTTTGGTCTCACAGATATGTCTGGACAGATAGAGCCTGACTACCGAAGCACAAGAGCAGCTTTATTGCAATTTCTTGTCCATCATTCTCCCAAGAATATGGAGAGGGAAAGGGGATTGCCCAGTTGGATATTTCTGCAGTTCGTTGGTGAGGACAAAAGCATATGAGGCTTGGAGAGAGTTCCCTGAAAAGAGAAAGTGATGTGTTTCAAATGAGACACCCACCTTCTCTAGGGTGATGTACTGGCAATGCCTGAGAGTAATGGACTGCTCTGATGGTTCCCTGAAGACAGGAAAGCTTGGGAGCGAACCGCAGATACTCCACCCTCCTCTCTTCTACCTCTTTCCAAACAAAGCAGGACTCACAGCACTGGAGGGGACTGCTGCTTTGTAGCAATAACCCCCACACTATGGTAGCCTCACTCATGTGAGCATTCACGGAGGATCTGCCCACTCCTGATTCCACAAGGGACTCCCTAGACCACTGACGATACTGGTCCAAAAGCAATTTTCATTCTATCACAGGCTGCAGTGACACCAGTACTGTGTCCACCCTCCTAAATGCACTCAGCTCAGCAGTTAACCAAACACACTTGGAAGGGCCCACAACAAAACAGGGTGCCAACACTGACAGGCTGAATTTTAGCAAAGTTAAAAAGAGGGTTATAAAGAGAAAGTGAAATACTTCAAAGCGCACATTTATCCTACTGTCCTGTTATGCATCTGCCTAAGTTGCACTAGTAGTCAACAAATTTTCTCTACAATTCTCCGCCTTTATGAAATAGAACTTATTTCTAGTGAAAAATAATATATACACCCCAACACTGTGTGCATCATTAATGCAAAATAGCAAAGCATTCAGTGCAGTGGGTAAGTGTCATCTTCCAAATGCTGCAAAACCTGTAAACCAACAAAAGTTACATTTAGTTCCTAAGTATTAYGAAATACACATAAAAAGGAGACCTCCTACCAAGATGGCAGAAAGCTCAAACTAAAGAAAGAAGGAAAGGACAGTTGTGGATTGTCAGGCGCATACCTGAGAGCTTTTCCAAGACGTAGTTTCAAAAACATCTCCCTTAACAGGGATTTTTGCTAGGACAAATAAATTTCTCTCTCTTGGACAGTGCCATCCACTTTAGAGAGACTGTCTGGTGGGCAGCTGGCAACATGAGCACAAGAGCAGTACGATATCCCCTTGTGTCCTGCTATTTTTTTATTATTATGGAGTTCTCTACTTAGACACAGTGTATGATAAGAACACACCTGTATGGTAAGGTAGACTCAACCAAAATCATCAGCAAAAAACTTCTGGAAAAAGACATTCTTTCCAAGTGCTTTTAGTAAATATACAAGTTCAGAAATTAACATTACATTGCTGAAGGGTTATATCACGAAACACTTTGGCACTTGTGTTTGTGGAGGGCATTGCTGAAAGCTCATGGACCTTCTGAAACCTGCCATAGTATAAATCTCTGCTTCAGTCATGTTCCATTTCTCTGTAGAGGAAACTAAATCAAAGACTTAGCGCTCTATGAAGTGAGGTATATGATAGTCACCAGGTGGAAACTCTTCATGTTTGGGAATCTAAGACATCTCCCTTCTTTTCCAAGACATCTTTTGCTTAATCCTGACAAGTTATGGGAGGACAGAGAAATATATATGGTAGTCTAAATTTTCAACCAGTCAATACACCATGGAAAAAAGTCAATCCCCTTTTCCCCCTCATTTATTTCCCACAAGCCTCTTCTATAATATTTTCCTTTCCATACACCCCAAATACTTGAAAACCACTAGCTTCCCCATGTTATTGGATTGGTTGGGGTTTGTAATGGCTGCTAGTGTGAAAATCCTTCATAATTTTCTAACACAAATTAATAGTTTTTGCCAGTCCCCTTTAATACATATGCTTATTTTCCTCATGTCAGGGACATTAATTTAAATAGAAGATGTAATAAAACTGGAAAAAGTATTTCCTAGTAAGATGYTAAAAAGCTGATAGGAACGTAAAATCAGTGTATCATGTTAATTTTTAATTACATTCCRTATGTGGTCATTTCAGACATGCTAAAAACAGAGGAATTATCCAATATATAACTTTGTCAAATATATTCACAAACATATTCCAGAGACACTGCCAGAAGTTGATACTAAGAATAAAAGTCATCAAGTCAAAAGGAAGGCAGTAGATATTAATCCCTGGGGTGGAAAACCTATTTCAAAACATGAACTTAACCACATCCTCTTTAGTATGTACTTATCAACATTCAATATAGTCTTCTTGAATCTGTACAAAGTCTGAGATAACAGTTCAGAAAAGCATATAAATATACATTTCATATTAAAAGAAAGGCTCACTCTGAAAACCAGCTGTAATAATTAGACATTAATACTCAACAGCTATGTCCATGTTCAGGCCTGGAACAGATCTGTGCTCTCTCAGAGCTATCAGACTCACTACAAAAGGGGCAGGAGGGCCACCATCTCTTTGGAACAACAAAGAGCAGAAATTAATAAACCAAAGCCCTAGACCTCAAGTTCTCAACCTCAACTCCCATCTACCCAAAAGCACAAGAGAAAAGCCAAGGAAAGACACACTGAGAACTTATTTCAAGTCTAGCATCTCATAACTGTAACCCAGCCCCAATGCTTTCCAGGGTGGCAGAACCTTCTATCTACCACACCTGCTCCTCCAGCCTCATCATGCCTCCAGAACACAAAATCCATTTTGTTCAGTGAACCTGTGGAACACTTAGTCCATGGAAAAGACTGCATATCTGAGCACAGCATAAACCTGAATTTACTTGCCAGTAGTCAACATGAGGACCAAACAACACCAGAAACAAACTGCTTCCAAGCCTTGTGCTTTTCACAGTAACAGATTAAATGCTGAGCTTACCTGTAGCTGACATACTGCTCAGAGTTTGCTGCACATCCATAGCTGTCCTCCCATTTCCATCACAGAACTTACAGGTAGAAGTGTTCTCTTCTTTCTGGGAAGCAAACAAGGCACAGGTGGTTTGTAGGTATTTATTTAACACACATTTCAGTCATTTAACTAATGGCCAAGGGAAGGGAACAGGAAAAGGGGAAACAGCCAGTTTTAACTCAGCTTAATAATCTCCAAGCCCATCTGTCCACACCTTTGCATACACAAGAGCACTATAAGCGTGCCATGCTGACAGTAATTGGTGGCCAAATCAACAAAGAGTCTATGCCTCTACACAGACAAACTCTCCAAGAACTGGGCTGCTCATCCCAAATATTTTGTTACAGTACTGAAACAGCTGATGCTTAAAACTGTAATGACATAGAAAACACCTGATCTAATTGGGATTCAGCCTTGGTAATAGGCCTTTATCATCCACACAGCAGGACATAATAAAGCTTCCACAATTAAGTGACCAACAAAACTATTTTCCTGCTTTTCTTTCTTTTAGTAGTTTCTTTATGATGGCATAAGCACTGAAATCAGTGCTCTTAACATTTATTATACATGGTTTGGGTTAAGCTTAGAATTTTCCTGTGCTAAAAGCAACAAGCTTTGTCCACTGAGACTCCTGTTTGGCTGCTGCAGACTGCAGAGCAAAGAGAGACCAGGGTTTTACAAAGCCTAGCACCGTGCTCCAAGGCTGGAGCTCGCTGCTTGGGAATCTCTCCAAAAACTACCATGGTGTTTCCAAGGCAGAATTACCACCTATTTTACTTACTTGCAACTTCGGGAGTCCTTTTACCACCCTTCTGCAAGTGAGCTTGCATCCAAAACCCCAGTTTGTGCTATTTTATCTCTGTCCAACCCCACAGCTACTCAGCAAGGCCCCTGCAAAGAGAAGCATCAGAGAGGGGGATTGCAAGTTCAGCCTCATCTCACAGACTGCCTGACACAGGTGCAGGGGCCAGCAGCTCCTCCACAGGGCCAGAGAAAAGGGGATGGCCAAAAGCAGGTTAAGGGAATTTAATTTAGGTCTTGTTGAGACTTTAAAGTAAACACTTCCAGAAAGAAAGGCGGGGAGAGTCACAAATCTATGTACATTGGCTGGCCTATGCAGCCATGTCTACAAGGCAAAAGCTGCCCAGCTGTATCCACATCATGCTCCGAGCCATGATGGCAGCTCAGAGACACCCCCAGTCCTCCTGCCATCACTTGAGCCGAGAGACACCCAGAGACGCCCACAGTCCTCCCGCCATTTTCTCAGCCCAGAGACACCCACAGCCCTCCCACCATCATCTCAGCCCAGAGACACCTATAGCTCTTCTGCCACCACCTCAGCCCCAAGATACCCACAGCCCTCCCGCCATCACCTCAGCCCAGAAACACCCACAGTCCTCCTGCCATTTTCTCAGCCCAGACACCCACAGTACTCCTGCCATCATCTCAGCCCAGAGACACCTATAG